>JAGXCT010036918.1:47599-196309 GCA_022495035.1 Philopotamus ludificatus | reverse complement strand
CAGCACCGAATTTCTGCAACGTCCATCGCACGGTGATTGCGTCTATCGAGTTTTTGTGCCGATACGCTTTTGTCCTCGTCGGATACAATTACACACACACACATGTCGGCCGATGAAAGGCTCGCGATCGATTGTTAAACAATAACAGGTGGTAATGAAGGTATGACCCCTGGCACCGAGGGGTCAGGGGTGGTCGGCCGCTCCCATGATGAGCGCGGGGCCCTCACAGGGGCCGCCATTATCGCCATATAATTAGCTGGACCTCATGATGGGAAGGACAAAACAGTGTTCTGACCTGACAATGCCAACCGACAACCGCTGATGAAGACGTGCCCATCCCCGGCCTCGTGCGCCGATGAAAGAAGGCTAATTATCATCTTCCCAATGTGTATCCGATTACAAAAGGAGACCGCCACCGGTGTAATGGCATACATTACTGATTACATGGCCGGCCAGGTCAGTATACTACACATAGACAATGTCAATCAGTTTGAAGTTAAAGAAGACGTAGACGTGGAATACGTATTGCGAAATTTATTTATGGGATGTGAATTGCTTTTCAAAGATTTTTTGCAGAAATTCAACAAATTAAAGATCATAGAGCACGTCTGAAACTTCTAATTAGATCTGATTAGATTAGAACGTTAAGCTCCATATTTATGCAGAACACTCCATTAGTCTGCATATCTTCTAATTCTCGCATTGTGCTTGAATAATATGAAAACTACCGCTAGATAGCCTGAGATTGAAGAAAAGCTCCTGGCATTACTTTTTTGTCTAAAGCACGACAACGTCATTTTAAGCTCCAATTGCAAATGAGAAGATAAATAAAGATACGTTCTTCTCTGTCAGTCAGAGTTGATTGTCGAATCATATGATATGTAAAATACTCCTCCACAGTGGGCCGTGAGGATGCATACTTCTGAGATTTGAATTTCGCAAAACTTTACTAGAACAATGTGAATCTATGCATCTGGCTCTACCACGATCTTCAGTAGCTAATTGTTGAGTTTTGATAATCATTTGGGGTGTTCTTTTTAACATTTATTAACCGATTTAAATCGTCGGACTAAAACTGATTTATATTGTTTTGAAATAAGAACCCTATAATCTTCGACAATGGTTTTTGATAGGTTGGTGGTGGTCAAGCCTTCGAAAAAAGTAGCGTATATTGTCTCACGTGTTTTTTGGATTATTAGATAGAAGATAGAAAAAATTAAGCTAAGGTTTATTTTATTATGTCCGTACAACAACTTAATTTTATATGCGATATATAAAAAATATGGTTTTCTTTTCGGTACCCCTGGTCGGCGTACCCGGGAATTATGGATCCTGATGCAAAGAAAGTTCCCCCTAAATTTAATTAGGCCTATAGATTTTTATTTTACAATCTCTAATAACCTATAATTTAATAAATTTTCTTTCCACACTAGCGATCGTATGAGCTAAATGTTCTTTTCACACGCCAAAGATTTATTTGTGATTTATAAATCTTATTTATGAATATCATCCATTTGTTTTTAACCTTTTTCACTCTGTGGGCCAGACGTATTGGCCCATAAGATTTTTAGCAAAAAATATGAACTACGTTTTTTTTTATTGAGTTATAAAAAAAATATGTCTTTTATTCTATAGAATATCAGATCAAACCCTGGAGAATGTTTCTTATTCATTTTAACAATGAAAATCTTTTTTTATATATTCGTAAAATACAATTAATGGGAGTAGATTGTAGATTCGACCAAATATATCCAAAGTGGAAAAGGTCAACATTTAAAGTCAATAACTACTAGAAAATGAATCTTATTTAAAATCTAAATTATTTTTAGATTCCAAGCAAGATTTTTTTTAAAAACTGATAAAATTTAGGGAAAAAAGAAACTGCGTAACTGTAAATTTGATGTTTGTTTAAAAGCTGATAATTTAATTTATGAAAAGAATCCGCAATGAAAAAAATATTGTTCTATAGTAAGCTGACAACATTGTCAAAAGTAGAAGCCACGTAGTAAAAATTTAATAATTTAATCTTTGAAAACTATCCACACAGTAAAAAAATTTCAATCTTTGGCTCAAAGCAAATAATTACGTCACATTTCGAAATCGCCTATATTATAAAAAATCAGGAGTTCAAATTAAGACCCCGAATAGCGAGGGTCCCAATGCTTTGAGGTAACTACACGCCTGCCTTCACGGTTTATTTTAAGCTTTTGGTTACCTTCTTCCTCTCTTCGCCGAATTAGGTCAAGCATTTATTTAATACTGTTGGTGATCAGTCTCAAAATTATTTATATGTTAAATTATTTAATAATAAAAATGATGGATTAGTTCTATTTTGATTATTTCGTCAGTTGGAGAGATGCCATCGACACACGCGCGCTCCACATATTCCAACCCCACCGAGTCACGATAATTGACGTTTGTGCCGAAAAATTATTGGGAAAACGCCGACTAATGAGGTATTATATGTCACAGGGGTCCGCGATCGCCGAAATAACTTCCAGAATCTGGAAGGTGGGTCGACGCAGGGTGGCACAAAAGGAGCAGGTCCGTATCGAAACATGTCACCCGACACCCGACGAGGGTCCAGAATTACGATAATTTAATGCTCAAGTAAACACGCTTGTAGGTGTTAATAAAGCAGACAACGGGGTATTGTTCCGCGGCGGGCAAGTGCTGTAAGCCGATATCTCCGAGATACAGTGTCGATAATTGAAGTGGCATACGGCCGATACTCTAATTGGGCCGCTGATAGAAACAGCATGGATCATGGCTTTCGGATAAATACGGCCTATGGAGCATTTTTAAATCAAACAGCGACAAAAAAACCAAAAGCATATTCATTCAATTATTTTGTTAAAAGCATTTTTTTAATGAAACTATCCGACAATTGTTTTAATTTATTATTAATCTATTGAGATGAATTTCATTGATATTATTTATATGATGACAAGTCAACGCGGGCATGATTCGTAGACTTGAAATTAATTCAATCGAAATGTAGGTCACCACTCTGTTTCGACAATCAATACGTCTGTTTTTCTCTTCAGTTAACACTCTTGTGAATCTGATTTTATTTATTAGATAAGATCAAAAAATATTTCAGTGATAATTTGATTTGTTATAAAAAAAATTGCGCTATTAACAACAGGCGCCGGTTGTACAGTCAATCGACGCGCATCAATTGCATACGAAATAACCGCAAACGACGCAACATTTAAAACCTAATACGCTATAATAACACGTTTACAACATATCACTGCAATATTGTAAAATCGCAAAAAAAAACACATAAATTGCAATACCGAAAACATTGCTTACACAATAACGTCTGGCTTGGCGTACCCATCTCCTACAAAAAACCGATTCTTTTGTGTGGGGCATGCAGTGCATGATAATAACTCGAAAAAACTGCACATTGTGCAGCAGCCGGTATAATAATAGTCATCGATTACGGCGACGGTATGGCCGGGCCAAGCTCTCCGGCAAGCCGAGCCAAGCTGGCCGAGTGGAGCGTGATAACCGCGGCGGCCAAGTAATCGAACCCGGGGCCTCCCGTCCCATCCTGTCATCCGATACTTTGCGCGCAAATCGAACACAAAAACCGGAGCGCCGGCCATGTGAACCGGTATTCGGTTTCGGCCTGTTGATCCGCCAGTTAATAGCCGCCTAAGTGAATTAACCTCAGATTTGAAACGCTAGACCAGCCAGGTGAGCGGTATCCGATTTGTGTTGTGCAATGTGTCGTGAGCAATTTTTTCAGACCAAAAACCGCTCGATACGGGGAATCGATTCGCTCGGCCTCGTCCTTTATTATTTTTTATTGTGGAATATGATAATCGGATATAGGTGGCGAATAAAGATAACCGCTCAATTAAGTCAAACCGTCCAACTAAAATGATTCATCGGATCATGAATGGGATTCGGGGAAATGGATCCAAGAATAAATCTCTAGTCTTCAGCTTACAAATCTGTTATAGCAGATTTTTAATTCAAGCATATGTCGCATATTATGGATGTGAAACAAGTCACTAAATTTATTGGTGTAGTGATAAATAAAAATGTTCATAGTACCCAGTTTTATTTTTAAAATACACCTATCCCTCGCTTAACACAGTTTCAGTTTTGTTGAAAAAAATTTTTTTTTTCGATAAAATCTTGCTTCGTAGACGTGCGCACAGCTACGGGAATTTCCAAGAATAACGGTTAGGGTTTATCTGGACGACAACTGTCCATTTTAAATGGTGTCTGAAATAAATATCTTTTTTCTATGTTCATAATGATTTTAATAATTTTTCAGTTCTATCTACCTATTCCTTTAATATTTTTTAAAAAAGAACGTATCCTCTCTTTTTCATACATTTGTTAGTCTCGCTTAACACGGTGATCTAGCAGAACCTATCTTCCGTGTTAAGCGAGGGATGGGTGTATACGTATGTACAGAATTTTACGCAATTAATAGTTTGAAACTACGCTCAACTAAAGAAAACATATATTAAAAAGAGGAAAGATTTATTTGTAATTTTTAGAAAAACATATTAATATTTGTATTATTAATTTCGTGCGTTGTTACTTCCCAGTGTTCATTGACGCAAAATGACATAATTTTACACTTCACATTAGCCAAAGACCGTTAAGTAAAATTTTATGATCATTTTCTCAATTCAAATCCCGACCTAGAACGAGCTTTAATCCAACGGGACCTGCAGATTTGTATGGCAGATTATCAACAACTTGTGATACACGAACACAGAAATGGATAACAGATTTTCTAATAATAAGAAATTCAACAACACTGACTGTTAAAAGACAGTAAAAAGACGGAATAAAGCTCCAGGAAAATAGATCCAACAATAATTATTTCAACAAGAAATAATGATTACTTGATAACGAATGCACTTGGCTATTTTTATCGCGATTTTGAAATAACACGGTCCACTAAAAATGAACAAATGCTATACTTTTACACGAATTTTGTGCTTGAATAATTTACAGAAACAAATTTCTTAATAATAAGAAAAACAACAACACAGTAACACAAACAAAAAACTTCATTAGATCAAATCATATTACACGTCTCGTTAGTATTATTTTCTTAATTAAAATATTTATAAATGAATAATATATTTATTGGGCTTTACAACTGTTAAAATAAAACGGTTATTTAAATTGAGGGAAATAAATTTTTGTATGAATTTTATTACTTTTTTACAATAAGTTTTAATTGATAAAATGAATGTACTCAACATATGGAACTATGCACAACGTGTATATTTATTTATCTATATATTTTTTTTTATATAATAATAACATTAATAATAAAGAAAATAAAATAGTATTTCATTCTAAATATTGCAACCTTATTATTTACACGAATTAACAGTCAGCGTCATTAAATTTCGCGAGTTGATCAAAGTATTTTTTTTGTTTGAGGACGTCTTCGTTTATATTTCTGTTTTATTTACATATAAACATATGATCATAGGAAATTGTATTGTGCAAACAAAACTACAAAATCGTGAATATGGTGAAAATATTTTTTCGACACAAGAATCGATCCAAGAAAATTCGGGAAATTTATTGATGCTGGCTGGTTTTGTTAGATTGATAACGCAAAAAATATTGCGTCATTCCATTTAGAATGTATTTATTTGTATTCTACAAAGATATCGATCCAAATTCTGTATTATAGAGAGTATGATAACACGACCCGGGTCGCAAATTATGTCCGTAGCTGTATTGAAATTTTATGTATAGAGACTTAAAAATTATTTTATTTATTTACATTAAAAAGATTAAGTACATCTTGATTATTCAGACGCCGATCACTAATAAAATAAAAATTGTTTCAGAAAATCTATAGCTGAATCTACAGTCATAGAAATCATGTAAAAAATAATTTTCAATAAAAATTCACTAAATTATATTTTTTTAAAAATAAAATTATTATATATTATCAAGATTAGCAAAGGCATGTGAATACAATTCTCATAATAAATCAAAAATATTTCTTATAACCGAAACATATAAAAAACGAATCGTATCCTAGCACTTAAACTTAATTATAGGCTATCTTTGACTATGGATTTTAACCATATTTTACGATATTAGATAAAAAAAACTCAAATAAAAATAAATTCTATATATTATTAATTAGCTAATATATTGCTTTATATTATTTTAAATAAAATTGAATACGTTGTCGTCGGGTGGCTTATTATTGCTCGGTAAAAACTCGATATTTTTGACAGTCCACCAAACTTGATATCGACGGACGTAATCAGACACATTCTATCTCATATTTTAATAATCCTCGACCCATCGCACAGCTTTGTGTTTGTATTTGATAATTTCGGACTGACAATACGGTGACTGGCACAAACACAAAATCAAGAAAAAAATATATTGGCGCCGGTATTTTACTGTAATTACAGTAAAAAAAAAATCGAATACCAATTATCGGGTTAGTCTTGTTGCCGTATTTCTGTCGGAAAATGCGTTGGACAAAAAATAAATAATAACTTCACACGTTGCTTTCTCTACGTGAATTACACGCCATTAAAAAAACTATGACTGATGACAATATTAAGAATATTATTTTTAAATTTAATAACGTATCGAATTTACAGTGTTTTGGAATTCGATGTGACCTCGTTCCGGGGCGATTTTCTAGGCGCGGAAGTTGTCACTAGGCGTAGGGCGTTTCCGGTGGGCGGGGCGTCGTAGGCGTCTACGCTTGCGCGCTTTTCTATTTCTTTGTCATATCGACATTTCATTGTCGCATTCGTTCGAGTCGGGTCGCCCAAATTATTCCACATGGCCCGGATATACTAATAAAAAATTATGAAGTCAAATAAATGTATTTCCAGTACACCGTGTATGAGTTACGGAACACAAAAAGGTAATGCGTATGCTTTCACCCGGCGATTGCTCGTCTCGTTTTGTTTTTGCGAGACGAGAAATGGAAATCTTCACGCCATTTTCTCTGCATATACATTTCCTGCATTATAAATCACGTTGACGTTTCGCTATAATTTTCGTTTTTGCGTAAACATTGCCCCATTCTCATGCGCCGTTCGAATTAGTGGCGGAGCTCGTTGGGCATCGTGGCCGACAAATTGTTTATTTCGGCAAGTCATCCACGACTCGTTTGTTGCGGGCCAGTGTTTGTTTTTAGAATCAAGTGATCCACCCGTGCACCTCGCCTTCCTTTTTGTGCCGAGATAATGAGGTTTCAATGTGTATATAACAATAATAATGGAAGAAAAAAATACACACCACCGACACCCGTCTAATTGTTCGGGAAACTAAAACACGATTGAGTAATCAAATCATAAAAATCTATAGAGCATCTCACTCGTCATTTAGTTAACGAGAACGACTATGCCACCGAGTCTTAAATAGGCGTATTCATTCAATTTGCAGGTGTATTTAACGACGACTCAATTAAATTGGCAGCTGTGCTAAGAAGTATGACATATGAAATATTTTATCATATTTTTTTACAAAACAGAAACGACGAGGGGCCGAAATTATATAAAAAAAATTGAAAATAATTCAAAACTATTTTAATCAATGGGAAATCAAGCAATTATTCGGATCCGATACTAAATAATCTTTTTTTTCTACTTTAATTGACATTTTAAATGTAGTCTATAGCGTGCCCCATGCAATTTTAAATTGTAATAATATATGAAAAATATATCTTAATTAAAAAAAAACACATTAACTCTTTTCATGAGAGTATTTGATTCCAGTTAGAAGCAGAACTATAATAAATAAAAAAATATACAAGCAATAAATTTTTTTTTTTTTACTTAGTTGTGATCATTTTAGTCATTCTTTAATTATTTTAATTTTATGGTAGCTCCCCAATGCTGCTATCATTTGATTGAAATTATGTCATCATCTTCTAGCAATATCTTCACGAATAATATTTTCAAGTTCTTGGAATGTAGCTAGATATTTTTTTTAGGATTAAATTAAATAGATCACGAAGTATATATATATATATATATAATTCCTAAAAATTAAATATAGTGTAAAATTGGTAAACATAAAGATAAATTGGTAACGACTGGAATCGTTGAAGATTCAATGGACGTAACACGTCAAGAATACAACCGTTCTTGTATTTATCCACAAGGAGAGCAAGAGCAACTGAGCACCATAAAAAATGTAAAATTGATTACGCTGGATACAATTCATGGAGCAAAGTATCGCTTTCTGCAGGCTATCATGGAGCGGAAGGTAAACGGTGGTTAGGAAGAAAGAAGCTATCGTGGATCTCCAAAATTCACAATTGAACTGAATTGGAAACTCCAAAATTGTTCCAGGTCGCCAAAAATCGTAGAAAACATGGTGAAAGAAGAAAAACAAATAGAGTGCCAACGTTCGAAAACGGACAAGTGAAACAAAAAAATTCAGTGTGATTTAATGGGGTCCAGATAGTCTCAATTCCGTAAATGCCGAATTTTTCAATAAAATAACCGCTTAAAAATAAGTAAATCATGTAAAAAAAGCATACCACATTCTACAATATCTCATAAAATTAAAATCTCATAAAAAGATAGGTTGAATATTATTTAGACGAGTTGTTCAAAATGTACTTCAAACTAAGATCCGCAGATTTTGCTTTCATTTGAAGAGCGCTAATTTAGATAAAACATTATCGAAATACTCGTACAATCAATGCAAAAAAATTGCTCGTTTCTATCGCAATTTCAAATCAATTATCAGCGTCTAGACGTGCCAGTCTATCGTTAAAACATTACGATGTCGCACAATGGCAACACTTGTAAGAGATCCGGCGTCGGTATCGATCAATCTTCCATCTTTCAGGTGGCGATGGGCACGTCGGTGGGCGCGCCTCCAGTCACCGCGGATGGCGTAAAGTGGCCACCGTGTTGAGGTGGTCGTTCCATAGATAATGACGGTTCCGGGTGTCATTAAATGGGTGTTGCCAGCACTGTACGCGATGCCGTGAGTTATTGGCCGATAGTATCGTCGGCCATTACCCCCACTGCCGCCTCGCACCTCACGGAACCGGATGGAAGCCACCATATTTACATTTTCTTGTTGACCCCACTGAAATTATTATCTGGCGATCTGGCCATCGCGAGTCGGAGACAACAGCAACGACCCCTTGCACCCTAACACTAATATTTTTGAAGCACATTTAAAAGAGCGTGATATGAAAATGATAATTGCGGTAGAAAATAAAATAGTAATTACCTTATGAATTGCAAATCAATTATCCGAGTGTAAATTGAAATCGGAATATGATACAATATCATATCGCATCGTCGAAAATGAAACCGGCATCAGACAAAACATGATATTCATTAAATCAGTCTCAACAAAAAGCGGCCATTTTTCACAGTGGTAACATTTTTATAGCAATTTGTGATCGCAGGCATATCGTTAGCGTTTACTAATACGGACCCAACAAAAGTCGTGTTACACCTTCGTTAATAATCACACACAATATAAAATAAAATAATAATGACGCCACAAAGGTGTTGAGATATAAATCTCGACTATTATCATCGGATGCTAAATGTATGTAATGGTTTGTATGCATATATCATCATTATCATCATCATCGTCGTCAATAACACAAAGCTGTCAACCGGCTGACGAAGGACTCTTCACACCGTACATCTCGCTGCCTTTATATCAACGTCGAATGTTTTAATATTAATCAGACAAACTCATAATAATACAGAGGTACGTGTGTGTCTTAATGAGCGTCTGCACATGCATGCATGCATCGGAATAAATCGTTGGTGGAAAAAAGCCATCTCACATAGGGTATCCTTGCCTATCTATACAACGACCATCACAATTAAATTAAATAAAAATGAATAGAAATTATGCCGCTAAGCATGCATTGTTCACGATTCCATAGAACATTTCATTTTTATATCAAATTTAATTCGCGTGTTTTATTATTTGTACAAATTTTAATTATGACTAATAGCGGCGTATTTTTAGGGCGTGACTAAAGTGACCTAGAACATTTTTTGACACAATTTTCATAACGCAATAAATTATTTTAAAAGCCCAGCGTACGCGGATTGGATCAAATTGCCATATCAACGATCGATAAGCTCTGTTGTTACAATACCAAATTGCGTAATTATTACTTTCGGCCGGGCCTGTATACATAATTGGGCTAATGTCCTTCGGCGAGCGCGACCGCTCTCTCCGTGATGATCCGATGAATAAAATAATAAAGCAATTAATTAAAGTCCAAAGAAATAAATGAGCTCCAACGGGAGGCAATAACGACGCGACGCATTCACGAACCTTTCCGGTCTTTTGTGAGCAGGGACCTAATGAGCCGCTCAGCGACCAAGTTGAGGTATGAACCCTGGAGACGTGGTCGACAAATAGTAGAACCTGGCGATTGACACTTATGGATTATAGTCATATCTGTTTAATTAATTTTTTAGAAACTCTGTTTGCAACGTATAATATGTCGGGCTTAAAATTAAGCCATTTTTCATTCATTAAATGAGGTCTTTGTTTAACCTAGCTTTACATATTTGTCCTAAAAAGAATGTAAGCTTTTCGCGTTGGAAGCTACCATATCGTTAAATTGTCAACATTTACCTATAACAAGGGTCGCACTAGTAATTTAAAAACTACTGAGCAAATAAAAATCTCTTTCCACAAGAAAAATCATCATAAACACATATTTTTCAACTTGTAACTAGCTGACGATAGACTGTTAATTTTTATTTAATCTTATTTAAAAAGGAAGAAAATAGTAAAAAAAAAAAAAAGAAACGATTATAGATTTGCAAAAAAATCGCCGTATGCGGCCCATGTGACGTAGTTTTCCCAGGCACGATTACTAGGAATATTTCTCAATAAAGTATCAAAAGTGACTTGACGAGACAAACTCCCCTCCATCACCCCGCTGCCGCCCCGCATCCATCCAATACACGACGTTGGTAGTGCAATTAAGCAGATTGTGCTCTTGCTCTACACCTCGCGACGTAATATAAATTTAATTTATATTTTCATATACAAGCAACATAATAAATAGACGCACATATATTTTAATATATTTTTCCTTAATATGCTTGGGGCGCTGCAGTTCCTCAGTGTCAAGTACAAGTCAATAATTAACAATTACAAAGCCAGAGTAAAGTCAAAGATCTTTAAAATTAAAAATACATAACTTTGATCAGCTCTATAATTATTATAACCTTCAATAGATTAATAGTATACAGTATTATTAATTGCACCGATCCAAATACCGACTGTGTCCAATAAGAATTTTATATGAGTAATGTTTGTCAACCGGAATTTATATAGATCATTATTAAATTGTTTAAATACGATTTATAGCAAATAATAATAAAATATTAATATACTTTGCATTTATTACTGGCGTCATAAAATTTTGTAAATGTTTTAACCCGATAATTCATATTCCTATATGTATTCAATATTAAATTCATGTCCTATATCATAATTTAATATCTGATCTGTATAAACTCAATATTTTATTTAATTAATAGCAAAAATAAATTCACCAAGAAATAATACAAAATATATATTTATAGTAGAAATTCAAAATAAATATATAATATAAGCGAAGATAAATAAACAAAAAAAAAATAAATTGCACCAACTCGGGAAATTTAATAGCACTCACTACATATTTAATATTTATTTGTATTATTAAAAAATATATGAGTAAGTAAATAATGTAAAAATGTTATCATGTTTTGTAAAATAAGTCAGAAAAAACTGTTATGCGTTAGAAAAAAAATGTATATTGATCAATCAATATGACTTTAGAAAAATTCTAACATCGCATAAAACAAAATAAAATATATAATTCTGTTTAAAAATCAACAATTTTTAAGTATATTTTTTTTATAATATTTTCACTATCTAAAATAGTTTTTCACCAGTAGAATTAATGTCAACATCACACTTGTTCTTTGTTGATGTTTTTTCATTGATATTAAAAGCAGTGTAACACATTCTGCGATGACGATTTTAAAATATATACAAAATATTATGATGATCATATTATAAAGATGTATAAAAATTCAGATTAAAAAACTGTATTAAATTTTTAAGTAAAAATCTAAGTGAACTCGATGAATGGTTTTTAAACTACATATTTTTTACTTGAGAGTTGGGCCATTAGCGACGATGCCGATGCACATTTCCGACACCCAATCATCACGATGATACCTGAAGGTCGCCAGCGCGTAGCGTCTCTGCTGATGGACTAATCGCGTCAGCAAATGACCCGATGACAATTTGATTGCGGGTTTAGAGAATGTGCCAGTGTTGCGAACAATGTCCAGGAAACGAGCCTAATTGCGGCAAGATGGCGATGCGATTTTAAATTGTCGATAATGTCGTTATCGTTGGCGATGCAATACTTATCGCTGTCACAACATTCTGGCCAGCGTTGCCGCTCTCATTGTATTATGATTTGGGTGTTTTGCCCAATCATGTCACTCAAAATCCACAAATCATACACCGGGGGGATACAACGAAATATTTAATTGAATCATTAATGCCGGTCACTCAATTACCATTTTTTAAATTAGACGTCTTTATATTAAAATAAATAATAATTAATAATATTAGAAGCACTCGTAGATATTAGAACTTGATTATCAGAATAAATTCGTGTCACCTTCATTCATCACACGTGACATAAGAATGGCTAACGATCGTTTATCCACCACTGTCTCTGTTATAATATAACCTTCGTACATTTATTATGACGTGCCACGTGAAAAGGGACACTAATGTACAATACGAGCGTTTCTCAAAGTATTAACCCCAATAATAAATCGTGAAGTTTGATACAAATTTTTTTCGAGCGAAATAACGAATCTAATTTAAATCGGTATGCGCTTAGTAATTTGAGCAATTTATTGTGTTTTTATTCTACAAGTCAAATATTTCGTATCAGCTTTTCACATCTGACAGCAGGAAACATTTCTTGCACGAGATACAATACCAACTGTGGTAGCGTTGGCATTATTTGTATCAGATATTCTCAACTTTTTTTTCAATTAATATTGTTATCGGCAGGAACTGCCCGACTGATTGATACTTATTGTCAATTTTTTACAACAATCAAAACGTGACCGGAATGATAAATTGTCAATCAACGCGGCCGGTTGACCTGAAAAAAATATCTGGTCGGCACACCTTAATCTCGTTTCGGCTTATTCGTCATCGATAGTGTGGCGACTTCTTGACAAGTTGTAGAAATCAATAAGTTGAATTATAAAATTATATAAAAAAAAACAGATTGAGGGTAAGTGCGTGCGTGGGGTGTTCATAAGCGATTAGTCAAATGGTTGGATTCTTTTGTTCCTCATACGACCATGTCGCGAGCTTTTACTTAGTTTAAATGTATTGTATAAGCTTAACAAATTGGATAATTAGTACGTAGTGTGTGGTATATGAAAAAAATGATTCAGCTATATTTAAAAAAAATCTGTATTTTATAAAAATGAAAAAATATACTAATCTAATAAATTCATGGAAATGATTCTTGAAATTTAATATCAAGTCATGGAAAATATATTTCTTTGATATTAGAGTAAAATATACGTTATACTCCACGATACTTGAACCTAAAGATTCAATCTGTAGTGAAATTATAAAATAATCACATGCTCTCAACGGATTTCAATTAAAGTATTCTAAATATTTCGACAATTTAAATTAAAAAAAATGTTCATTGTGCAAATGGCATTGATTTTCTCACGAAAAAAATATTTGAATTAACTCATCCGTTACGGCGACTCGAAAAGATCCGCGTCTTGCGAATGACTCTTAGATACCCTAAGAATTTAGACATTAAAAAAAAAAATATTATTCTAAGGATAAAAATAGTTATTCATGATATACTTCATAATTTGTATTTTTTAACTAATTAATATGCCGCGTAAATGACAACGCTCTCGGCGATGTCTCGCAGCACGTGTGAATTGCACGTTTCACCCGCACTCGGCACATTTTTAAGGATGCGAGCGAGAAAAATATCGCGTGCGTATTAACAGCAACGAATATTATTGTTTTTATTTTTTTTTCACAATCGCAGACATTAAAGAACAATGATTATTTATAATATTTATATACAAATACAAAAAAAATTACATTATATTAAAAAAGTGACACGATTGGCTTCATCGTTCATATTAGTGTTTGAAAAATAAAACGAGAATAATCTTCCAAATCGGAATGTAAGTTTTTATTTTTTGCTGCTTTCACGAAACGGAAGCGTATATACGGTACGTGGACTTTACAAAACGTATTAGCTATTCAAACTAAAAATTAAATCATTAATATTCGCCATTCGTATGTGGCATGCCATATACGCCATAAGGTGAAGGTTCACCATCCGTATCATATAAAAAAATAAATAAAAAAAATATGCACGAGTATAAATAAGTATATACATGTGCAAATGTAATATTATAATTTTTCTTCGAATCACATAAGCCCTAATTGTATAACACTGCAATAATACTGATCACCGGCATCAAACGACACATTCATACCATCATCATCCATTGTGCAAAACAAAATCCATCTCGTTGCGAAAAATAAATGCGCACAATTTTCACCTGCGGCCCTCGCCGCTTTATTTTCCGTGCGCAATCCTCATTCGTCATCTTTAAACACACACGTGCAACACAAACAGACACAGCCGTCGCAGAACGCAATTACGATTCGCCGTGTAATAATGCAGATGAAATATGAAGTTATGGGTGTGCACGCGGCGACGCCATTTCACGAGGCGCTCATTACGACACCGGAGGAGGAGAGGCGAAAAGCTCGCCGGCGTTTTCCATTTGTTTTCGTGAACGAACCGACGGACGAGTCACGCGGCGGTGAACATGAAAAAACATGGACGACCTATCTGCAATCTAAATGTCGTTTTAATTGTGACATTGTGTCCCGAGTGGGTGTCATTAGAGCAAAACACAATTAGCGAGATGCGACACTCGATAGTGTTCGCGGCTCAGATTTTTATCGCGTACTGAACAAATATACCCAGATCGACCTCGCTGATCGTCGGAAAAAATATTGAAAATTGAATGGAAAATGTAAAGCGAAAATTACAAATTAAACGCAATACAATACATAAAAGATGTATCAAGTAAACGATAAAGAAATTTTTGGGAGTAATATAAATCTGGGAATATTAATAAAATATTATATTGAATTTACTTTCACTAAATAAATAATTATAAAATGTACAAAGAAATTCTGTACAAAAACAACATCGTTATGCTACTTCAGCCTCTGTATTCGCCGAACATGACGTCCTGTATTTTTTTTCAATTCCCGAAGATGAAAGGGGATAACATTTTGCAAACATTTAAGAGACTAAAACATAATCGATAAAGCAGTTAAATTTATACCAAGAAATGCTTCTAAGATTAGGAAAACGATGGAGACTATAACTAATATTGATAAATACATTACATTTAAGTTTACGTTAGAGAGTGTCTTTATTCCACAAAATTAAGTAAAAATTAAAAATTTTATTTACGAGATAAAATCTTGACTCTTAAGATTTTACAACGAAAAATTTTATATCAAATTCGAAAAACATAGATTATTTTTTTTATTACTAGTGCCATGTGAGATGATTTTAATAAGATGAAAAATTCAATTTTAAAAAAATGCAAGAAAATGTAAATTTAACCGATCCGTCACGGCGGCTCGAAACAAACCGCGTCGTCCCAAGGGGGGTCTATTTGTAATGAACTTCTTTATCAATATCTTGACGTTTTTTTAAAAAAAATAGATTATTGTAAGAATAAAAATAGTTATTCATGATATGCTTAATAATTTGGTCGATATTTTAGATTTTTCTACTAATATCACGCGTAAATGACACGCACACCTAGTGATATCCCGCCGCAGACTGAGGACACGCCGACGGTAAACCGACCGCCAAATTCTCGCGGTACGTATCACTAGTATACGTTACACTAGCACTGGCACATCGTACTGGATGCGAGTGAGAAAAAACATCGATACAACATCGACAAATTTGTGATATGAAGGGCTTAAATTAAAAGAGTTATTCAAGAAAAGCCAAAAACTTTGGGTCCCAAATAGGCATGGCAAGGATAATATGGCGTGAGATATTTTTATAGTGTACATTTGTATTAAGTAGTTCTAATTTTGTCAAAAATGACAGTGCGTAAGCGGATGCGTTTTTTATCAGATGTTGAGTCAATGTATTTAAATGAAAATATAATAATATTTTTTTTAACAAAATATAATATTGTCAGGAATATCGTACATTGAAAATTTCCGCAAACGGATGCGTTTATAGTCGGAGAGCGACACTTAATAAACATATATATTTTTTTTATTTTCACGTACAACTGTATGAACTAAAAGGCAATTGATTTCTGGAAATTACAAATTGATTTCATGGGATGGAACCTAATCTTTCATTTTTTTATGTCAAATATATCTTTTTTGACACATTTTTTTCGACACGAAAACGGTGAAATATTTTTTTAGTAAAGCGAGATTTTATTTTATCTACGAAATTTCGAATTACAAACATTCTTTTTCAGGAAAATATGCTCATATCAGATACACAAACGTCATTTTGTATAAAATATAATATTCTCTCAGAGTGATTAATTAAATATTTGATTTTATGAATCGCATTAGAGACCGATATGCTACGTTCGTGCGTAGTAGTCGTTTTGTTAATAAAAACAACATAATAAATATTTTTACACGAGTTTCACATGATTAATTGAGATGATCCATTCATTAGCTTCTCACAGATTTAATTACATAATTAATTAAAAACGAAAATCACATCCGAAGACAAATGTTCGGACGCTCACGCAGACAGACAGACACACACGGATGGCCACATCCGAGACCATTTATATTAATTAGAGCCGGGGGTTAGAAGGCGGGCCGGTATCATCACCTGCGGGACGCGGGGTCGGGCTGATGCCCCCTGACGAATGGCGATGCCACGGCTCCCTGTCCCCGCGGCTCCTCGGGCACTTTCTCCGGCCATCCGACACAGCCCGTAATGTTCATCGCCGCGGCCCGGCTCGCCATCATCATCACCGCATCACAACAAAGCCGGTCATTAGCGACCGCGTGTGATGTGATGCGATCGCCGAGCCGCAGGAATGCGATGTTTAATGAATGAAAAAAAATCAACCGGAGAGAATGGTGATCAATGTCAAGAATGTTGTAGGATATGAGTGATGTCGCGAGACACGTGAAACTTGCAGCGCGACAAAGACGCGCTCGTTAATTAAATCGTTAGGCTTAAACACTGACCGGTGGAGAGAAAAAAAAATAGGCTGTTATATCACCTTAAATTTGATATATTGCACGGGAATTTAATGCCCCGTAAGGGATGGGGGTTAATTAATTGGTCTGAGACATCAAAAGAAGATTAGATGGCAGTTGGTGCGTAAGTGTCATTACTGCAATCAGATATGGATACACATCAATCAGCAATGTTATTTTGAAAGAAGATTGATACTTAAATTTAAACAATTATTAATAACTAATAAAAAAATATTTTTATATTAATATAACGGGGAACCGAAAAGAAAACCATTTTTTTTATCCTGTAGTATGAAGTACAATAATATACATTTTATCTAAGCGTTAAACTACTGTATAACACATCAGACAATATTTGCTACTTTTTTCTATCAAAGCTTGAACTCCACCAGCACCACAAAAACCGCTGCTCAAAAACAACCGCGTCGTCCGAGGGGGTTTATTAATAGTGGAAAATATACCCCAGGCATTTTAAGTCAAGATATTGATGTATTCTCTATAAATATCTTATTCTAAGAAATATATATCTTATTCGAAAAATAATTATTTATGACATGCCTCATAATTTGGTCGATTATTATATTTGATCGAATTATTCGAGAAAAATCAAAAAGTTGGGGTCCTAAATAGACCCCATCGGCACGGCTTCACAATTGTCAGATCTTTATTATCATTCACATCGATGAAACACTCGCTAAGTGATAACAAATCAATAATCTAGCTAGCGTTGAAATACACCTCCATACGCATTTCATTTAAAACCAGCAAGTTTTTTTAAACAGACCGTTTTGTTTTCGATGCTCCTAATGTGATAGATATTTTAAAAACATAAAATGGATGAAAACCGTCTACGAAAATATTTTTTGGGATTTTATATAAGAAAATTGATTGAAATTAATTGATTTGCAAATTTAAAATAAATTATAAAAAAATTGTCCTTTATCTATTTGCCATACAATTATTAATACATTACCAATAATGTGTAATCAATATATACATCGATTTGCATAGTAATTGTTTACACGATTTCAAATATTTGCATAGTAATTTTGTTTTTGCAAAGTATTAACGTAGTATCATTATTTATTCAAAGACGATCACTGTTTTTTGCTGACATTTTGTCAATATTATGTAAAAAAAATATTTAAATTACTTTTAATTAAAAGATGCATTTCAATTCTGAAATAATGACATGGATCTCCAAAATTTTATAATGCATGACGGAAAAGCAATAAAAATATGCATACATCAAGATGATAATCTGATACTCGTCGCATAGAATAATAAATTAGTATAATAAACATATGAATGAATTAAACACGGCAAATTATTCCAGATTCAAAATAGATATGTAAAAATATGTTCATCTCCAAAGACGAACGTTATATAACGAGTGGCCTTTGTTAAAATAAACTGGACGTGACTTCTTATAAGTTGGAAACTCTCGAGGGTTCAATATGTAGTTGCTGAAAGGAGAAAGAGCCCATGTGGTACGCAAACAGAGAGAATATTGTTATTCCAGTTATTTGCAACTTTTGTAACTCCAGTGACAAAAGGGTCTTTCGGCTCCGCAGGGGTTGGAAAATCACGTTACTTGCGCTTATATGCCGCGGAATTGATTCCGCCGTCATAACTTGGGGACCGGGTATGTAAAAGCGCAGAATGGAAACGGGCCAGGGGTGGACATTCGCATCTAATGAGATTTTTATGAGGATATTGTCCCTTTATCCCGGTGGGATTCGGAAACGGTAGACGGGGACCCAATTTTTTTAGATTGTTATTTTAAAACAGGAATATAATGTCCCAAAGTTTGGATTGCATTGTTTGACTACTTTGGGTGATCGCGCCGAAGTAGAAGCTAGTTGGCGTCTACGCCAGAGCAAACACTTTACATTGTAAACTATATTTCAAATATTTTTATCCTAACAACCTTTGTTTTATAGTTAAACAAACAGCAAAACCCTCGAACGGTCCCCTCTTAACGAAACGCTAGAATTACACTGCGACTTTCGTGAGTGCTCGTGAGACACAAGAAAACCCAAACATCTTGTGTTTGGAAACTACAACGACCATATTATTATATATTTTTTTATTATTTTATATACAAATTATTGTTTAAAATATTGATACTATCACTCGTTATTACAAGCACTTGATTAAAAAAAATAGCAAATGTTTGAAAATGTTTATTTAGGTCGGATACGATCCCTAGTTTCTATTTTTTCCCACCGCCCTTTCATTTCCCTTCAAGGTTCGGTGGCGCCATACAGCTCAATTGGTCCGACAAAAAAAACATATCTTCAAGAAAGCTTGTCATCCTTTTAAATAACGTAAATATTTTCCCTGTGTTATTTTTAATGCAGTTTAATACGAAAGTGTTATTACAACCCTTAATATGTCAGTCTACGAAAATACTATGACGACGTTAATTTTCTATAAAAATATATTAACTGAACATCGTTTTAAATAAATGAAACAATGAAAATTTTTGCAGTCGAGTCATAATATACAGCCACCATTGAACGTCGGCGGTGTTAGCTCCCCATGACGTGCGGTTCCTCAACAACCAACAACACCCCGTCAATCGAAAGCCAGAACAATCGTTGTCAAGAGCCAGAAACATATACATATCACACTCGGTAATTGAAATGTAAAACGAGCCAAACAGGTTCCAGTGTGTGTGCGGATCGGGCTCCGCGGAGTCATCGCGATGGACCTATTGATGAAATCGATTAGATGCCTTCTTTGTGCTGGCGTTATTAATTAATACGTAGGCGCCCGTGGCTGACAAGGTCGAAGAATGGACTGACAACTCATTCGGAGACCAGCTCGAATCAATAACCATCGTCTTATCTCGGCGAGAAGGCCACAAAAGGAGCCTCGGTCAAATTGAACGACAATTGCCACCCGGGGTCGGAGGGGCTTCTCTCCGTCCCTCGTCGATATTAAACGAAAAAAAAATTCGCCTCCTCCGGTATCAAATTGCGAATCAACAGTCTCATTTTAGAAGAGTTAACAACGAATCGATTACGATACGTCGAATTTTAAAATGACCGGATAAAAAACGCAGAGGATAATGGACACGATCTTTGGACTTGTTAGTAACTAGAAAAAAAACAATGATTCTGATGTTTGTTTAGGAATACATTTTTTATAAGAGCGATCAATGGTACGATTGATTTTATGTATTGAAAAAAATACGGAGGAAATCGTTTAACGAGAAACGATTAAAGCGAAAAAATCGGGATAATTCTAAATAATATTTTGATCTCGACAAAATGATATAAACGCCCAACGTAGAATTTGAGATAAAAAAAAAATCTATCGATACATATTAATATTTGGTGGACAAAAGCTATGCTATTAATTTTTTTTCATCACAGAAATTTGATCATAAAAGACTTTCTTAATGAACGTATAAGGCGCCCATCACATTTTTTGTTCCGAATTTAATACTGTTTTTTTTTATATCAGTCCACACTTTTACTTCCTCTCGAGTGTCACTCCGCCATTATCTTCAGCTATCGTCCATCAATCTTCCTGTACGCATATCAAATCAATTTAAATGTTTCACGAGTCCAACTGCGCCAAACACTTTTGTTGTATTCGCTACATTTCACTTTGAATTAATCGAAAATTTTATTATTCAGCTCGTCTATCAATCATCATCACGGAATTATTCAGAAAAAAATACATAATCTCAATAATGTCGTTAATATGCCATGTAACGTATAAAAAATGCATTAAATTATGACATCACCTCTGAACTAGAAAACTTTATAATTAATGTTAAAACGTTGTAAGATCATATGAATTAAATATGATGACACAACCGGTAGCAGTAGTATAATACATTAATAGCATATAACTGATGATTATCGATCGCTACAACGTTTTCCGGATTATATGGAACTGATTTACTATCCTGAAAAATCATGTTTTCATTTTTTTTATCATAATTTTATTTTTCGATTTAAATTAATAGTTATTATAAAATGTAAATAAGATCCAATTAAAAAATAAATCGTCCTAATCTATCTTAGATCCGCCTGACTGAAAATAATTATCATGATCCGGAAGAACTAAGGCATCATTATCAACATCAATATACGTCGCGTAGTATCGCTAATTTCTATGTATGCTTACGCATTTTGGCAACGCCGAGGGGCGTAATACAAAATTAACTAAAGAGCTTAAAACTATCAGCCATTTTTAGATTTACGCGGAAGATACGTTCCATGAAAAACTGCGCAAAAATAGACACGGGAACTTGGGATATATTCTCGGAAAAAATATGTTATTTAAGGACTATTGTTTATTATCTTTATAAAAATAATTGATATACATTCAACTCTTTTTACACAGTAGAAACGTTTCATCAAAAACCGTGTAAAAAATAATAGAATTCATAAAATAATTGAGGATTATTTGTCTAAATTTAAACAAAAAATAACAACATTGTGGTATAGAAAATCGTGTAAAAAAATGAAAACCCAATAAACAATATACATAATTATAGAAAATTCTAATACTATTCATACATGTATTTTAATTAAAAAAAAACTAACGACATCTCTAGTGTGTTTTGGCTTTTATTTATTATTGCTGTCCTGTGTTGTTGATTTTTTTTATTATTTTAGAAATTAGAAAACCTTTTGAAATTAGAAAATCTTGTCCTGTGTAGTTGAAATTCTTATTATTAGGAAATCTGTTATTAACTTCTGTGGATTTTTGTTTCACAAGTTGATTATAAATTTCTTGATATGCAGCGATACAAATCTACAGATCCTGTTGGTTTTTAACGCTTAAGGTCGGGATTATAAGTAAGAAAATGATGGTCCATACTCATAGAAAATTCCAAGACCGCATGAATTAAAACAGTTAAAATCATTTTTTACGTCATCCAAGTCTTTTTGTTTGCCTTCCTATGTACAGGAATATTCTCCATGTTTATACCTTTCAATGATCTCGGCTAAAAAACTCGGTAGATCAGCGACAGTTTTATAATTCGATCACCGGATGCATTACTACATAGTAATAATATCACCCGATACTTTACCACCTCGAAGATATTTGCCGTTTTTTACAGATTTATATAAATAAGTCCTGCTAGTCATTTTTTTGTACAACACGATAAAAAAATTAGAAGTAAATCAGTAAGAAAAATACTGCGCTCTGTAATAATATAAAGGAATATATGGAAGTCTGTAATGCCAAAAACATACATATAGACAGAAACATTATTCAAAAGAGAACTAAAAATTTATGATAATTTAAAAAGAACTGAATAATCGCCATCTGGAGATCAACAATCACAATTTTCCTGCTGATAAAGGATGGATTGAAAATTATAAGAAGCGATTCTCACCACTTAATATAAAATTCGAGAAGAAATTGCGTCGTCTGGCATAGAATCTTCGAAAAAAATTACTTCAGAATGCAATTATTAATATAAACACTCTCATAAAAGAGTCGTACATATATAATTGTTAGTGATAGCGATGATGAATAAATGATCTATTACATGTATATTGTTCAAGTATTAACGAACTTCAAAGCTCGTATAACACAGATTTGTATATTACACGACGTTTTTGTGAATTCAATTATCCCAATTTTATTAATAGTTACATTACTCTTTTAGCATCACTGAATAAAAAAATCGTTCTTTATTTTAAATATTTTCATATCTTTTGGTGTTTTTGCATTAGTATAGATATGAATTGAATAAGAGCTTTCTCAATAGATTTAATTTTTAGGTCAATTTATAACAATATATAAATAAAATACTAGATTGAGATGCTAAAGCGATCAGTTTGTATAATACTACAGATAAAGTATATTTCTATTATAATATAATGGTTTTAAAATGATCAAAAATAGTGGTTATACATTTCAAGATTGTCTATCTATTATTTATCGCTGCTTAGAATATATGATACTTTCAAAAAATTAATAATTCAAAATAAAAAAATAATCATCGTGGACGCGTATAGGCGTTAAATACGCGAACACATTAAATGTGCGCGTGCGCAGTCGGCGTATTTAATTGTATTTCAATAATCTGCTTAGTGCAAACACGAGTCAGTTTTGATTCAAACACATAAAGCGCGTAATGCCCGCCCCACACGATCTCGTTTGTCCATGTTGGCGTATTTGTTTGTACGTAATCCGGTTTGGTTTATATAACGGTTGATTGGTTTACAAACAGAGTGCAGCTCCTGCTCCCATCGAACCTACTTAGCATTAATTCGCACAATTTTTTTTCATTCCACCCACTTAACGCGTGCGCACACGCTCCGAATTTGCAAAAAACAAATACGCAAAGTTTTCATCCGGGGTTCGGCGCATAATGAAAAAAAAGAGCGAGCTTAAACTGTAAAATATCCACTAATGTTTTGTCTGTGGTGGTTGGGTTATTTTTCATTCGCGAAATAACTCGATGAATAATTCAACATTCACGAAACAGATTATATTGTTGTTTTTTTTATTCGTATGATTAAAAAGATTTTTATATAGACCTAAAGAATGCCATCAGCATTGATGCGATTTCGCATACATATGGCCTTAAAAAAATGACTCCATCTTAATAATATCACGTCATGTATATTTTACATCAACGCATCTCGGAGCCAGATCGCTAATACGGTAGCTGATGATGCCGGCTGTATTTCTCTTCGCGAATAATTAATTGTACGAATTTTCTGTATAAATAATTTGAATAAATGACAGCAATGCGAGATACACAATTTTTTATTAATTTCGAAATTTCCGACCAAATTTTACAGTCACGACAATTCAACGCACGAAAAACCGCATATTTAGAATGGAATGCGTAAAAGTCAAAATAGTGCAGGAAATATTATTACATACATACGTATTTCCAAAAAAATAAAATAAGCACTCATAAACGACGTGAATTTATCTACGTATATGTATTAAAACATATATATATACGGATATTTTACCAAAAGACAGATTAGGCTATATAAGCGTTACCGCGAAAATCAAATTTTACTTTATATTTTAGAACAAAATTTGCTTTAAGACGTTCATAAATAAATATTAGAAGAAAAACTAAGAAAGCATTTCTTAACACTCAAGGACCCGGTCCCACGTTATTGCGGAAATTTTCGTAAACGGTAAACACCCGCTTCCGCACTAACGCGGGTTCACAATGAAACGTGTTATCTATTCACCTTCTAAAACCTTTTAGAGTTTACAACTCGACACAGTTTCATTCATTGCTCTGCGCCAGCGCATAAAATATATGACCTTATGTATTTTATTTATGATTTAAAGCTGTCGCGGGAAGCTAATAGATTATTTGGATCGAAAACTTTCCAGAAGTACTTACATCGACCTTAACTAATTTGGGTTTTATATTTATCCATTCAACAAAATAACTTTTTTAATATTTATGTGGCACAACCCGTCGCATCCTTTATTACAAAGCTAAAATTATCTACATACTACATAATGATATCTATTTGTTTTTTATCATTTTCGCAGCTCAAAAATTTTCTTTCTTTTCTAAATATTCTAATAATCTAATATAAGTATACTATACGTATAATACCTCTTTTTTGACCAAATTATCTCCAATAAGAAAAAAGTTATTAAGCATTTTTTATAGAACCGCGCAAAATCGCAAGAGATAAAAAGATGCGGATTTAGGTGTAAGTTTCGCCTGAAAACAGCGGGTGCTGGAGTGTTAAGCATAACAATAATAATTTTCAGTGACAAATAAAAATTTAAATTTAATTATTATCTGGAAAATTCGCAATACAATAAATCGCCTTATTAGATGTTACGTCTATCGTTTAATTTTTATACGGTATGGAATGTATTAACACAATATTTACAAATGAGACCATAAAATTTGCGAAAAATCTCGACTCTTAATTATTTTAATTTGTAAGAGTAAATCCACAACTATAGATAATTTCAATTTAACAATCACATTCAGCGCCATCAAATATCGCGAGTTGGCGAGAATTTCTGGTTTACTAACGTCTTTGCTTCCACATTAAATTATTGTTATTTAATTTTTGTAATTGATAAATAATTTTTCAACCCTAATCAGTAAATAAATGACAATATTGCATATGAATATAAAATATTGAAGGAATTATTGTACAAATAATTAATAAATTAGAAAAACTCGCGAAATCTAATGACGGGGATATCAAGCCGATGAATTAAAAACGCGTCATATGTAAAATTATCATTAAGAACCGCTGACGCATTTATGCGTCATGCACTATAATGAACGATGATATACACACTTTATATTGAAAGATGCTATTTTATGAAATAATTAATAAAATACAGAATGTATTTATTTGCATTTAATTGATATATTAATCCAAAGTATGTATTATAGAAAATAAAATATATGATCCTGGTCGAAAATGAATAAAAGGGATATTAAAAAAATGGGTCATGAACTATCAAAATCTAATGGCGTTAGCTATAAATCAATAGTTTAAATCTAAGAATGTAAATTGACGTTGATAACGTACATTAAAATCTTAAAATTCAAAACTAAGCAAATTAATGTCGTTTTTATATAATATTTATGTGACAGGATTATTTTTGGATTGATTTGTTTTTCAATTCAATTCTTTTTTTATGCGGTAGTTACGTTGTTTTTATGTAAAATAAACTCATGCAAAATCATGGGATACGTTCTCGAAAATAAAATATCGCGTAAAAATACAATTATAGTTTATTATTATTATTAAAATAATTTATATACTCTGAACTTTTTTTTACACGGTAGAAACGTTCCACCAAAATACCGTATAAAAAAGTGATACAAAAGATTAGTTCTCTAAATTAACAACATTGTAGTAAAGAAAATGTTATAAAAAAATGAAAACTCAATAAATAAATTATACAAAACGTTAATATTATGCATACATATGTATTTTAATTAGGAAAAAAAAACTATCGTCACATGTAATATGTTAGAATCGAATGAAGCTTTTTGTTCGTTATTATTGTCCTGTGTTGTTGAATTTCTTATTATTAGTAAATCTGCTATTCACTTCTGTGGATTTTGTATTTCACTAGTCAACTGCCAAGCCAATCTGCAATTCCCGTTGGATTTTTAAAGCATGTTCTACGTCGGGATATAGTGTGAGAAAATGATGATCCATACTCTACAAAAATAGCAAGCAAAAACCCCAGCCCTCGAGAATTAAAGCAGCTGTTAGTTGATAAATTTTAACATTTTATTTGCTTTCTACCACTTGATCATTATTGGCTATTGCGATATAAGATTGTCCTATTGCGCAAATGAACACCGGGACGTAATAACGAGCGAAATTGATAATACATATTGTAGAGTTTTTGAAAATCGTATTATTACAAATAGATCGTGTAAAAATATAGTATTTATTACCTTTAGTCGATCGTGTAAAAAAAATAGTTCAGTATACTATAAAATACTAATAAAATAAAACGCTAAAAGTAAAGGATTGAAAAACCAAAGAAATATTATCATTGTAGTCAATATCCGAATAAAGAGTCAACATATCATAGATTAAATATATTGCAATAATTAAAATTGTAATTCATATTATACGCAGATTATATTTATTGTTAATTAAACAAAAACCAAGGGATTCAAAATGTCGATTTCGTAAGACTCAAGTGCTCCATATAATTTTCGGGTCGATATTTAGTTGACTCGTCGATTGGTTCCGCCGCCGTCGGAATGCGAACCGGGTCCACGGACATGTGAATGATAAATCAGAAGCACTCGCTCTGTGTCCATGGTGGGCTCATAAAACTATTATTAATTTGTCCGTGCCATGATTTATACGATTCAATACGGCTTATGGACATTTCTACGTAATGGGATTGGGCGCATTAAAATAATGGCGTCGGTACGCCCGCCGCGGCGGCGAGACCTCTCAATTATGACATCAAACTGAATTTACACCTCTTTTAATTGGCAGCCCTGTTTTGGAATTATTTTAAACGGTAGCACTCGTTGTGCAACACCGCAATTACGACAAATCACGTCAACATACCGAAATAATTCAAACAGTCGCGCAAATGTGAAGGTTTCGGGGGATGGCGCGATATTTTCTTAATCGTCGATATCCTGGACAATCGTTGCGAATAGTATCGCCGTCACCTTGAAACGTACATTATTGGTTGTATGAAATTAAGATGCCACTAAATTGAAAAAAGAAACATACACACACACACACAACCCAAAAAAAAATTAAATCGCAATCACGATCTTCATGTCATACTTCAAAAAAACGCAACGTGTTACATTTGAAAGGATACCCATACGTCATTCAATGTTTAATGTCTGATATGTGTATATGTACATATTGTGATAGATTTTTTTGTGCGAAAATTGAAGTGTATACATAATTAGGCATAATATTTATATAGCAATTTGTTAATTATAATTTCATATAAACGCGATGCCAAATTTGTACGACGATTATGATTCAATAGAATATTTTATGGCGCACGTATATGGGCGAATTGGCATTTAATGCGCTTTTGATCGCATTTTCAAATATATATCTATATATTCCATACTGATCCATCAATAATGCATCATGAGTGATTTTTTTGCTCGCAACGTTTCACCATCTGCTAATTAAATCGTGATATAATTTTGTATCGCGTGAAACTGATGTTGTTTTGTATTGACAGGATGTTTTAATCAATTAACACTTTGAACCCGCCAGAAACATTTCTAATGATCGACCATAAATGATTGATTCAATACTTGACTGTGATCATCATATTCCATTTACGATTCGGACGTGGCTACCATAAAAAAGTGGGATCTCTGGTACCGGATGTGTCGAATCGGAAAGCGTTTATGATTTCTGTGATTTTGAAACGCACAATCGCCATCGAGATGCATTTTAAATACGATTTATATAAAATTTAATAATAATTTATGATTATTGAATTTATTCAGCGCAAGATTTCTCACGATCAAAGCTTTATCCGTGCATTTTGCAATAAACGCTTCGTTTACTGTACAGATCAAACGATGGCATTAAAAATAATGACAAACACGTGTAGCGCGTTATGTAAATGAAAGATTTCTCTCGAGTACCACAAAATGGTATAATGGATTATAAAAATATTTTTTCTCAGAAAATGAAATCTCAACAATCGGCATTATTAAAAAATGTATTTATTGCGGCGAACACAATATCATATCTGTCATTTACGCGTGTCGAATGGAAAAAAAATGTTACACACAGTCGGAAAATGGTATCGAACAAAAGGCTCAGGCGACATTACAATGTCATTAATTATTTCCCAAAAAAAATATGCTTCCTTTTCAATTGATAAGCCGAAATAGCATTTTTTTACATCGTTAACCTTATTCGTAATACGGCGTGTGAGACCGCCGATGATTAATGGTGTCGAAAAATGAAACAGTAGCGGTGAAATGAGAGGCGATGAAAAAAATACTTCAAAGCGACCATTTTGTACCATTTGTGTGGCTAAAACAGTGGGACTTAACACTTTTTTTTACCGACGGGACCATTTTTTTTTCATTATAAAATTATCCGACAACGCGTATTCCGGTCGCCCATTAAATCGCTATTATTCACAATACGCGGTCTAATAATAAATATTTAAAATTCAATATTCGTAAAATCGATACGCCAAAAATTTGCCAACTTCACGATAAACGCGTCGGTCATTTAGTGCATTTTTTTCTCGGCCGTTCGGCGTAATAACATCTATTTTCGCATTAGTCGCATATTACTATACCATTTCCTAATGTATTACTTGTGTATTAAATATTCCAAATCGTGCAAAATATAATGTTGGATGCGATAATATCATGCCTTGTCATGTAATGATCCATAAAAAAATCTAATATATTTTTTCTACATTCGTTTCATTCATACAATTTTGCGCTGAATGAAAAATAAAAATACAATTCATTTGCGTAGATTTGTGTAATATTCTCGTTTTAAATTGGAAATAACTGGAAAATTTATTTCCGGGAAAGGCACATTTTTAAATATTTTCAGCTAATCTCTGAAATATATTTCATTGTTTGTTATCGTTGAATCGTACGGGATCCTTAATTATAAACATTATCCTCTCTTAAAAAAATCTTATATATATATGCCATCATCCGTCCTCAAGTACTATACACTTCCCGGATCTAGGGTTCGACGCATCTTACACGTGTAACAAAATAAATATCACACTACGCACAATTACAAACACACCTTGTTTTATCCGCAACACAGACATACTCAAAGATCTTAAAATCCTCTCTCTTAAAAATCTTCCAATCCATTTCCTCCCTTCGAGGAGGAAATTCTCCAAAATTCCATCCATTTCCTCCCTCTCTAACTATGACCCCATATACTCCCGATCCTTTTATAAAGTTCTACTACCCAAAACTGTTCTACTTCCTTAAAAAATAAATAAAACAAGATAATACAAATAACAAATCAGACCTCTCTTCCCATTTTAGTTAAAATCATTTCCAACTTTTAGTTTTTTAAATCCTATTATGGTATTTCCTATAATCTCAATTTTACAATTGTTATCTATTTTTTTTTACATATTTTCCGTTTATATTTTTCTTTCAAAAGCTGTCAACCATTTGAGCGCCATCAAACTCTCTAGTGAATTACAATGCGACTGAGCATTGTGCCGGCGCTGAAACTGTGCCGAGGGTTACAGCGAAAAATTACAATGTAATTAAATATGTAACAACTAATCAATATGTATAAATTATGTAAAACCCAGACGAAGAGTAAAACGGACAGAACTAAATATACTCGTATGTTCCCGGGCCATGATGATCCTTGTTTAGAAATTGTTAATATATTATTTTGCGGGACGTATTAACGTTTTACGCATTGTCGAAAATTATTTCATCCTCGAGAACCAAACGCACAAAGTATCCTTAATCACTAAAACTGATCTACCCGAAAAGGGTTGCACCCCTATTATGCGAGAGGTGATTTGTGAGATTAACGGCTTCAACAATAGAGACATCAATCCAAATACGGCGCATATGGATCGTTCACCGCAGAAATGATAAAATTTACTCCGCCAGGGGTTTTCAAACGCCGCATATAAAATTCTCTAGGATATTCTGCAGCCCGTCGCCGCATCCGAACGGCCGTTGTTATTTCTATTATTATTTATCCGCGAACATAATAAGCGTAATGTGCACACATTCCGACGACAAAGGCGACTTCTCAAAATCGTGTTACGCTCCCGGCCCACGGTTTAGTCTCCGACTAATGTGTCGAAAAAAAATGGACATATATGTGACACGTCGAGGATATTTTCACTTCACAGCCGAGGCCATTGTCGGGATAGCTGCCGTTTCCTTTCAGGGAAACGCGGTTAATCCGCATTGTGGTCGCGCGGAACCGAATAATGGCAACGTTACAAGACACCCCATTGTCGCGGACACCTTTTAAAATAGATCCGGCGATTCTGCTCTCGAGGGTTTGCGCCGCGGATCGCCGAGATCGCATCCGCGCAATTAGCGCGAGGCGCCCTTTCTTCCCGGCTCTCCTCGCGACGAAGAATATTGTCCGAACCTTCGGCACCGGGAAGATACCGCCGGGCGGCGATCGCGGGGTCATCACAAATCGCTTAGGGCGGGAGCGGAGTCTCGGCTTTGACGCCGACCTCGCTCACAAAGGAACCAGAAGTCGTGCCCCGCTAACGATTATTTATCGTCTTTGCGGGGAACCCGTTTCAATGTCTTAATAGCAATCTAATCCGAACGTTTAGAGGAGAATATCATTCATCAACGACGACCGGTAGCACCGACACGCCGGGTCCTTAATCTTTCTAGCGTATCACATTTTGAACGTTTAATACAATTTAATTGCGGGTTTCGTTCGAAACGGACGCTGCGACTCGCGAGCGGCCGGTCGAGCGATCTTTTGTGAGAAATCGGTTTCGATTGCGGAGAGCCATAAATTCGATTTTTTTTTCATTCCACATTAAATTGGGGGCTTCACTCGAATTTGTAATAGCGACGCGATAAAAAAAACGGTAATTGAAACGGAATAACTACGAATAGACGATTAAAAGGTTTTTTGCCGAGGTCCAACGTTTGGGCGCCGTTTATATCGATTACCGATTATTTTTAAACGGTTAATTTGCGGGCGAAATATTTTATAAACGTATTTATGTGCGGAGATCCCGTCGAGCGATCGATAGCGCGAACGGTTCCAAAGAGATATGCGCGGGAGGATAGACGAGAAACCTCGGGGGCGATCGTCGCATATTAGAAATATTAACTGCGGCCAAAAGCGTAGTTAGAAATTTTGGGTTCCGGATTTAGAGCTCCCCTTTAAAAAATATAAAACCATAATAAAGAATTAAATTAAATCTAATAATAACTTTCAAATATTTTTTTCGTATTAGCAAAAATATATCCGCTATTTAGAAATTCCGAAGCCTGAATTGTATCGCATCGCATCGTATGTAGAAAAATTCGGGGGCCCCGCGAGGGGCCCCAACGTCTTGCGTCGATTTTCTTAGGTAATAATCGTAAGAACACTCGTTTTATAAATTATTTTAAAGCGCAATATATTATCTTTACGAGAAGTGTTTGTTTACATTTATTATAATGAGACGAGAACGGAACGCGTTTGTTTGTGACGGAGGCGTTATGGCCATATTCGTAGCGGATCCCGGAAGTATTATCGCTCGAGGGAGGAGAATATGTTATGCGCGGGATTAGATTAATATGCAGGATTTTTAAACGGTTGGATTCTTAGTACCCGACGTATTTTGACGTCGGTAAACGGAAAATGTGCAAAATATGGAAAACGAGAAGGGATCGACGACAAAAAAACGACGCCGTCGCCTTTCTACGTCTATTCCTCGACGCGGATTCGTCGAAGAAGACGAACGTCGTTCCAAAAATTGTGTTTCAAAAACGTTTCGAATGTCGGAAAATATTCAAAACGGATCCGACGACGAAACAAAGATTTTCTCGGAAAATAAAAAAAATTTCACGCGTTTTTCAGAATTAAAATTTTCTTCCTCTCGGCGACCGCGAAAACGATATAGTTTTCGATTCCGGAAAATTCGAATAAGAGATTCTTTCGCGATCGGCTCACCTGTTTTTGGCCGCCGCGGCTCGGTCTCTCTGCCTCCTGTTTTTGAACCAGTTGCCGACCTGGGTCGGGGTGAGGCCCGTCGCCTGCGCCAGCTCTCGCTTCTTCGTGGGGTTCGGGTACGGGTCTTGGAGGTACCACTCCCTGAGGAGGCTCCGGGTCCGCTCCTTGAAGCAGTGCGTTTTCTGCTCTCCGTCCCAGATGGTCCGCGGGAGGGGAAATTTCTTTCGGACGCGATATTTGTCGACGGGGCCGAGCGGTCTGCCGCGCAACCGCTCCGCCTCCTGGTAGTGCGCCTCGAGCCACATCGCCTGCAGCTTGCCGTGCGAGTCCTTCGTGAAGCGGTGGTGTTCGAGGATGGCGTAGAGGTCGCGGAAGTTGCCACTGTGGAAGGAGACGATGGCCCTCGCCCGCAGGACGGCCTCGCTGCGGTCGAGCTCGGCGACGTTGGGGTGCGCCACGGGCAGGGACCAGAGGAAGCGCGCCAGGCGCTCGATGTCGCCGCTCTCCTCCAGCGTCTCGCAGACGGACGCCACCTGCGCCACCGTGAAGCTGAGCGTGGGCAGCGGCAGCAGGCGAGCCCCCGCCCCCGCCGCCAGGGCCACGGCGCCCCCCGCGCCCCCGCGCCCACGGCGCGCCGCCCTCGGCCCAGCGCGCCGACACCACGCTGCCGTGCGTCGCTATGGCTACTCTACGCTCTCCACGCTACTCACGCTACTCGACTCTGCTCGACTCGACTCGACTCCAGCGACTCCGTCCACGGGCACCGCGACGCGGCACACGCCGCCGCGCCTGCCGCCGCACTGACCCGCCTCCCCGCCGCTCCCCTCCACCGCGGCCTGGCTCCGCCTCCCCCCACGCGGCCGCGAGCGGGGGCGGAGCCCGCGAGCGTCTCAATATTTTAATGGCGGTCGCCCCGTTGCCCTGCGACCGCAACGGCGCCGCCGGTCGCTATTTCTTCCGCGATCCGCGGCCGTCGTTCGCTAATACGTTCCCGATGCGACGACTTCCCGCCTCGTCGGAGTCCGCGTCGTCGTCATTAAACGAAGATACGTTGAGCCCGGATCGATCGACGCGGAGATCGATCGAGACGTCGACGCCGAGCAAAATTAAAATATCGTCCGAATAAGTTGCGATTGCGGCGGATCGTGATCAGTTTAATTAAAAACGATATTAATTTGATTCGAGCGACATATTCTCCTTCTTTCCCCGAGATCCTTCGACGTTTTGTGACGACGATAACCGCGATCGCTTTATATTTATCTTATTTATAATGTTCTAGGTTTTAACCGATTTTATTATTTTCTTTTCTCACATCTTTTTGACGATATATTGACCTTTCCCCCTCCGGCCACCTTCTAGTCGAATCTCCTAGTTCCTCTAATTAAATATCTTTTTTACAAATTTGAATCGACGTCCGATTAAAGAACGAACATTATTTTTTAAACTAATATTTGCTGAAAAATCTTTCGGGCCGATCCGTCCGGTCCGCGGAATAGAAAAAGTTAAAAAAAACTAATATTAAACTAAATATTTCTCCTGCAAATTCCTATAACTTCAAATTTAAACGTCGATAACGTAATACAATGTGTATCGAAGGATTAATCAGACTTTTAAATACAATCTTTGGAAATTAGTTATCTTATTTACTGTATTTTTTAAACATATTAAATAGATACAAAAAAAACAATTAGATAATAATATTTTTATGCAATTTTATGTCCCCGCTTTTTACGGTGGAGCTATTCTCCACCCCCCCCCCCAACTTTTTTACGGTATTTTAATGTTTCAAAAACAATTAGAAAAACATTTCTACAATAATATAATAAATATGTTGGATCTTTTAAATTCTTTATGACATAAGAAATATTGTTTACATTTCAATTTAAATAGTATTTGAATATTTTCTTTGATAAAAAGCACTGTGGATATTTATTGTATAAATTTTTATTGTTTACAAGATTTTTACTATAAACGTATCATTAATTTCACTAATTTATCCTAGTATTCCATTCCCTAATCAGGATTTATTCAATATTTAAGATTTAAGCGGCAGGTGGAAATATATTATGAAATTCGTTTCCCTATTTTTCTACTTTGTCGATTTCCGAGTGAATCATGCGAATTTAAATATGATCTCATTCAAATATTAATTTAGCATATTTTCGTGTGAATTCGCATTAACTAATCGACGTAGAGAATGAAAATGTATTAGTTGACAATTTGAAACAAAACTATATTCATATAATTAATTAAATAAGTCAACAAATTACCAGCATATTTAAGAAAATTGTCCTCATATTAATACTTTATATATATTTAACGAAAAGCTTTAGCTCCATTAACATTGTTTCGCATAAAAATAAAGGTGATAATTGTAAAACATAAAAATGTTCGAATAATCATGAGAATAGCCTCGACATCGTTTCCAATATATTTTTGCCATTATATTGATTTGATTTATTTTTATTTAAAATTTTTCACAACATATTTGACGATAACAGTAATAACTTCGCACAATCGTTGACCTACATCCTTAGAATAATATTAATATTATTCAAAACGAACGCTAACTGACGTATTGAACCTTGCGCGCCTGTTATTTGCGGCTGAATTGCGACGAAGAAGATCGCATGTTGACAAGTTTCCGCGCAATTAGTTTCATTACGACCCCGGCTGGAAACTGGATCCGAGTCCCACTCGACGGCGGCGACAATGGTCACCCCGCGCGCCGCCGCTAACGAATCACATCCAAATACTAATTGTCCTCGACAAAGGAACAAACACACCCCAGCGAATAGAGTTGCCGTTAAATTTAACCGAATTGTAGCGCCCGAAAATTTGCTGCGCGAAACGTTTTTGGCCTTTTTCACAGCTGCCGCGGAATCGACTAAAATATTCATATAAAAAAAAACGAAAATTACGCGAGACGGTCTAATGGGATTTTTAAACTTCCGCAAGATCAAAGCGCACTTTTGGGCAATACGCTGAAATGTAATATGCCCGGATTAATTTTGTAATTCCATTTTTGTAATGAAATACAACATCAAATGCGATTTATTAATATGAATTGAAATAAAACGAAACCCCGAGAGTATACGCGGCGTATATACCCACCCGTATATATGTATGTATTCCGGGGCGATATTTATTCGGATAAAATGTTTTCGTTTCTTAACACCGTTTCAGTGTTTCTCGCCACGAATAGGGAAAATCGATAATATCCAGTCGCCCCATTCCTTTACACTCGTCCTTTTACATTTATATAAAGCTTTACATATAAAAAAAAATCAGCGCTTCTAAATATTTCAGGAAATATATTTATAATTAAATATATGACGACGAATTAATCCTTCGATGATATACTAAAAATAAAAACTGATGCGTAAAATAAAAATGAAATCTACGTTTTCTTAATAAAATATTAGCTATATATTAAAATAAAGACATTGCACAATTTTTATGAACGTAAAATTTATGTTTTTATCAAATTTCTTTTACATATTATTACAAAACTTCCATCATCATTAGAAACTGTGTTCCATTTTTCTTATAATTTTTCAATTCCATTTTTATAAAACTTCAAAGTTCTCTTAACCAATCCGCCACAGCCTCAAGCATCTCATAAATAATTTATCAATATCTTGACTTAAAAGCTAAAAAAATGGATTATTTTAAGAATAAAAATAGTTTTTCATGATATGCTTCATAATTTGGTCGATATTTTGGAATAGGCGATGTAAATGCTGCCCACATCCGGCGATGTCCTGCCGCAGACTAAGGATGCGCTGCGATAATCTCGAGATTCTCATGGCAATAACCATCAATGGTACGGGTTTCCTCCGCGCATCTACCCGGATGAGGGTAGGGAACGAAACTATCCCGTCGCCAACCGGAAGCAAAATATTATGGTTTTATTTTCCGCAATTACCCAGATAGTAAAGTCATGATTATTTATAATATTTTTTCTTTTAAGGCATTTTTAGACAAATACAAAAAAGTTCATGACATGTAGAATTTATATTAAAATAGTTATTTGAGAAAAATCAAAAACTTGGGGTCAATTTCAGAAAATGCAGAATGTAGAAAATAACTTTTTGGAGTGTAAAACCATCCTTAGGGGCGGAAATGGAGTTTGATTCAGAGAAAATCATTGCATTTTTCGACATATATTATCGTAAATGATCCATTTCTCATCTCCAGTTACTTATTTTTTAATCCGCACTCTCGTGTCTGAGAATCGTGATAATTCTTTTTACGAGTCTTCTTGATTTTGGCTCTCTTGGATTCGCTGCATTCAGCATCTCGCATCGCAGCTACTACGGTGGAGCCCGTTGTGATCTTCACTTGTTTGCTCCATCGGATGGGTGCCTTGCCCCTTACCCTGCATCCTTGTACGTTTCCGAGCGCGACGAGCTTCTCCAGGCTATCGTTTTTAGTGACGAGATGTCCAAAGTACCTTTGTGTTTCTCCGCTCTTTTTTGTTATCTTCGGATACAGATGATAACAGATACAGATGTTAATTGAGGATCCGACACGACCAGGGTTCACAATATGTCATCATCAAATTTGGAAAGTCGTCCAGATTAAAGTGCATCTTTTAGATTTCTATTTTCCCGAATTGAACCAAAATTGACATCTACGTGCTGTCAGCACTTCACCTTTATTTCATTTAATACCTTTAATAGCATTGTTGACATTCAAAAAACAGTAGTCTACAATTTCTGGTGTGTCCTTCGTCAATTTCTGGTTTCGACATTTTACGTCTAACAATAATATAATTGTTTTTACTCATAAATAATGTTTAACAATAGTTCTAAGCAAAAAAAAGTACAGACACGCTTTCTACACCGTGTCTGGACACAAACTGCACTTGAACATTAGGTTATAAAATACGCGATTTCTTTCGGGTCCCCAAAATATGAATATAATATTTATTTAAAATATTTTTTCATAGTATTAATACTCTGAAAGCTGAATATTAGAACAAATACGTATATGGATACGCTATTTATTCACAGATAGGTACATCACAAGACGACGAGTACACATTTTTTTCAGATTTGGGCGCCGGCGCCACCGGGTTCCTGTATTTCTTGTATTCCGATACCCGGCGAGAGGGTACGTCGGCTCCAGAAACGGATGACAGCGTCTGACTGAAGCCACTCTGTACCACGGCAAGCACGAGACATGTGACATTGAAAAATAAACATTTCTTGTATGTAAACAAATATTACATTTTAATGGACCCCAACGGTAAACACAAAGAATATTCGTGCTGGCCAAAAGCCAATTTCTGCATTATATTCGATCGAAACAATAATGCGATAATATGCCATCAGCAGCGGCCAATCGACGCACGTACAAGAAACAATTATATATCGAGCAGGAAACGATTAAGAATTTGCAACGCAAAAGCCAATATGCACTAAAATAACAATAATCCAGCGAGGAAATGCTTCTATGTCGGTGGTCGTATTGTAATCTCTGAAGATAAAAGCACGCACTCAAATAAATCATTATAAAAAAAATGTATTAATTACAATATAATATGTGCGCTTCTTATGATTTATATGAATTTAATTTCAAACAAAAGACATAAATCTTAGATTTAAATTATCAATTTCGTACAAGGTGTGTTCCAAACGACCGTGACAATATCACACACCTTTCGGTCCCTTCTAACCCTTTCACAGCGGATCTAAATAATTTCTAATTCGTAACGCCGAAGAACAGAAGCGGGTCAACGACGACATTTGCATACAAATGTGGAGAGCGACGGAATTGAATTCGATAAATATTAACATTTTAGTGACGGATATTTTTTCGGCAGGATCTTTAATTTATCTGGGCCGCCTCGATTTCCTAATCGTATCGAAAATGAATTTATACGCGCAGACATTTAAAATGATAGTCATTCTCCACAGTTGGGTGAACGGCATAACTATGATGGCGGACATCCGCGCGAGGCCCCGGACACTCGGATATGATAATGAAGTCGAAATAACAGGTGATATCAGTACGTGGCGCAATTAACGTGGACCCGAATAGTTTTAATGGCCGTTGCCTACATTTCGACGATTCAACGGCAACAATTATGTTTATGTTTCAAAACACGCAGCGCTAATTTCCATTTTTATTTTTATTTTAGCCTTCCGTATTTTCCGGATTTTCCGTTTTGGGGGTTCCCTTTTTGAGGGTGAGTCGCGGCCTGGGCGGATCTGTTTACATTATTGATTGATACGCAGTCTAGCAGTTGAGGAGAGCAGCCATTAATGACGTTTATTTATGAAAACACGTCAGTTGTTTGCTTGACGCGGGTTCGATTGAGGGCCAAATAAAAAAAAAACAGCGCCAGACGCCCGACGCCATGATATGCTTACGCTGTCATCGTCGAGAGTCGTCGACCACCTTTGGGACAACGAGCGTCGAACGAATATTATCAAATGGAAATTCCAAAAATTACCTATTACTCAACAAATAAAATAATTTAAATCTATAATAATATATGCACGATATTTTAACTACGAACAAAACTAGAAGCTACTCAATATCAAACTGTATTTTCAAGAAAATTTAATTAATCAAAGTATTAACAAACCTAAATATTATTGGAAAAATAACTAATACTGTTGTATGTGTAGTACAAACTACCTACATACATATTTTTATAAAACATGCCGAGGTAATGGCATAACAGAGGTTTCTTCCTCTTACATACCCCCTGGCCAGTGCTATAAATAATTTCCTGAATTCATAATTTTCGTCGGACACAAATCCGACTATTAACTTTGCTCAGTGGCGGTCAACTTAAATTATCGAAATTATATGCATGTTAGCTACAAGTCATAACAATGGCTAAATAAAATTCAAAGCTATAGTGATGTCGACTTGTCAATAAAAAAAGGAGAAGAACTGTTTCATTTTTGTAACGAAGAATATATCGCTCACTTTTTCATATATTTGTTAATCTCGATTTACACGTGAATCTAAAATATCTTAATCAAGAAATAGGTAAACAGGTAACCCTTCTATAACCCTGAGATAGGTACCACGCTATAGAAGACTAGATAACCATTTGTAAATTGATCGAAATAAATACATCAAACATTTTTCTATTCTCATATATTAAATTACCTTGTCCTATTTTTAGTCTGTTCACATGTGCACATTGACCTTTGCTCCCCACGGCAACGTACTATATATTTACAAAAAACCTTATAATTTTCTTTTTTGTATAAAACTGGAATTAAGCGCTCTAGGAAGGACTGTCGCCTACGCCGCTCTATAGCAGGAAGCGCTATAGGAGGGTTGACGGTATTTTTTAAAAATGTTTCGAAACAAACTGCGCATTTTAATGGACTATACAACAAAAGATAAAGATACATTCATTATTTTTAGAAAAGCATATTATAAAGTTGAAATGGAAATTCAATAAATTCAATTATTTAAAAAAATCAATACAAAAATATAAATTAGTCTTTTTTTTTTTGATTTTTCTCTTTAAAATTCGTTATTCGATGGTGTCTAAAAATGTTCAGATTTATTAACTGCTCGAAATATATTTTAACCCATTCCTCACGGCGGCTCGAATACAACCGCGTCGTCCGAAGAGGGTCTCTCATAGAGATATTGATAAATTCTTCATCAATATCTCATCATTTTTTTTAAATCAATTATTCTAAGAATAGAAATAGTTATTTATGATATGCTTTATAATTTCGCCGCAGTCTCACTCTCGCCGCAGACTGAGCTCTCGCAGCACGTATCACTCTCACGTTTCACTCGCACTCGACACATCGTACCGGATGCGACCGAGAAAAACATCTATATGATGTATAAAGGACAATGATAATGTATAATATTTATTCTTTAGACTTTTTTAGACAAATACAAAATGTTTGTGACATGTAGTATTAATATTAAAAAAAGTTATTCGAGAAAAATCAAAAACTTGGAGTACCCAATATATCCCAACGTCACGGCTAGGTCACGAGGGGAAATAATTAGCATATATCTAGGAACGAATCTATCGCCAGGACATTTATTTTCTTAGATTTTTTTTCTCCGCTATAATGATTTTATTTAATTTAATGGTTCGGTCAGAATTTACGATAAATAAATAAAATAATAAATATATATGTTGACGAAACATTTTGTGCATTTTTTTAGAAATATTTTAAACTTTTGAATCATATTAGGACTATATATCGAGATATTTTTTTTTGGATATATTAATATAAAGGTTGTGACCCACTGCACTATTGTGAGTGTGCAATAGAAATAAAAAGCAGGTAGCGAGGAATTGAAGTTGGCATCTTCCTTTTTTTGGTAGTCACCATCGCTGTCTGTCTAAATACCGGCTTTATTATTAATATTTCTCAACTCCACAACACAAATATAATAATAACAAACACATTTTATTTATTTTGCGTGTTTTTATAACAGGCCAGCGCGTTTCATTCCGTGTGTGCAGAGCGTTTGACAAAGGCGCCTCGGCAGCTGATTACGATGCGACGCCACGCGCATACAATTTCGGATTTTCCTCGGAATCCAATTAGATTAATTTCCACGGCCGCCGCCGATCCAATAAGAATCAACGAAAAATTGTAACGCGCCGCTGATAGTCCGACATGTAAATTATTCTACGGATCCGAATTTAAATTCCGGTTATTATTATGATACGGCGATTACAGTTCAACAATAACGCCTTGATGATGTATGCAAGATTATCATTTTAAAAATCAACAAAATTCTAAGTTGCTTAACGTCACTCATGAAATGATCGGCCGCGATGCTAATCAAATAGGCATAGACTTATTTTAATGAAGAACATTGCCATTAAGGCGAAACGTATTTATAAACTTTGCGCCTTAAGACCAATTACCGTTCTGTGTATATTCAATTTGAATACAGCGCCATAGAATGATTTATGTTCAAAGACGTCAATTTAGCGTGAAATAGGATATGAGCAATATTAACAGTGATAGTTACAAAGGCCCGAGACGTTAATTGATGATGCGAACGACCAATTGTGCGTATTAGAGCCGGGATCATATTTTTTATGCGGGGATGCGAGTCCGCTGGGTTGGCTCACCTGTCGCATAGATGGACCGTCTGGTCGCCGATCAATTACTCGTGTTGTGGCTCCCCTGTCAGCAAGTTGTGTTTCCACTCCAAATAAACACAACGTACAGAATGTAGCAAGTCATCGCACATAAGAGTCCACTTTGTGGTAATTTGGACATCATTTTCGAGAGCAGCTTGCCGGTTCACATTCGTCCGTGCACACCTTCCAAACTCACATTCTATTAAATATTAATGTGTATAATATGGGCACCCTAGACCGTTTTTTTGGACGGTGCCACTAATTCGATGGTAAAAATTAAATTAATCATTCGCAATGTCCAAACAGGGACCGCACACTACACCAAATCTTCAAAGGACTATACCTTTTTAATCATAAAACGAATTTAAATATTTTTTCACAACGTTCAGACGTTAAAAAATGGCAACAGATTTAGTTACCAATATTATTTATCTAATTTTTGAAAATAAATCGAATTTTAATATTTATTTGTTTGTACACGGTTGATGATTAGTGGATTTTTTTTGTAAAATCTCAGTATAATAGAAAAGATGGAAAGGGCTCTTATGATAGACGAAACATTATTCAAAAGAGAGCACTAAAAATTATGATAATTTAAAGAGAACTCAACAATCGTCATTTGAAGATCAACAATCAAAATTTTCCTGCTAGTAGAGGATGGTTTGAAAATCTTGAGAAGCGATCCTCTCTACACAATATAAAAATTCGAGTAGAAATTTCGTCGGTTCACATAGAATCTTCCAAAACTAGAAAAATAAACACTCACAATCGACCTCAAAAAGAGTCGTACATATATAATTGTTAGTGATAGCGATGATGAATGAATGATACGTATGCTATTCAAGTTTTTTCAATAAATATGCAAATGTTTATGTTGTTGATTGTTTAATAAAAAAATAATATTAACAAATTTCGATTTTTTTTGGATCGCAAAATCTATTTTTGTATGAACTTCAAACCTCGTATAACCCGGATTTGTATTACACGCCGTTTTTGTGGAACGATATGACCGTGTTACACAAGGCCAAGTTGTATATGTTACACATAAATCAAATACTCGACGATCGAAATTTTAGGAACGGTGAGAAAAATCGTACAATTAAAGAATTTCAGAAAAATCTCAATATATATAATACAATAACAAAAAAATCCCAAAAGGATAATCAAACGTAACGACGTCATAACGCGTCAAACTACCCACATAAATATTATTTTCTAAAACATTAAATATATCGGTCATGATTATTTACTGACATAAAGTTGAAAATTAGAAACCAGAAATAAAAATAGTTCACGTACTACACATACCATTTATGTCTATTATTTATATTTTTTTTTATAAAATTCGACTCTCGATGTATTCAATACAAATTCTCAATGTATTTATGACAAATTATCAATGATTTGAGTATATTTTGAATATAATTAACGTCTTTTAATCATATCTCAGTTATTTTTATTGTTTTAAATAAAATTCGGGAAAAAAGTAATATTTTTAAAGGTATGCATTAAAAAAATATTGAAATTGTAGAAAATATTATTTAATGATAATTTCTCTTGCAGTCCGGCAATACTTAACATTTTTCGATCATAAAACTATATGATAATTCCAATACTTTTAGCTCCATTATCCACAGAATTTAAAGAGATATAAATGTATTTAAATTCTCCTATATTAGAAACGGTAGTTATTATATTTCTACGCTATCAATAAATTAAAGTTTTTTTGCATATATAAGACAAAAAGAAAGCCTTGATAAATATAAGCAACCCAATGAGAATTAATGAGTTTTTATAAAAAAATAGATCTTAGATTTTCGTTTAAAATTAACTATAGGAAATGGAAAAACTTATTTTTTTTAGAGGTTAACAGAATTTTGATTGAATAAACAAATATTTATAGTTAACGAGAAGAATTTATATTATTTTTTGAATTTTTAATGGTAAAACCACTAAACCAGAAGCAATTGATATTGATTGATAATCGCTTGATCTTCACCAACGCAACAAAAATCATTGATGAATTTTGGGGGAGTTTTTACAGCAAAAAGTGGTAAATTTTGGTATCCGCGTATCAACAAGTAGAGTGATAGATATTTCGAAAAATGACTCTTAATCAGGGGAATCATCAAAGTTTAATTATAGATATAGAATCAAAGTTTAATCAAAGATATAATTATAAAAATAATTTTATACTCTTAGACCTGTTTAAACACAAATAATTTTATTCAAGAAAATATATGATCGTGAATAGATATTTTCAGATTAATAGAAATGTGTTGTAAATACACCGCCGATTGAGTGGAATCAATCTGCCACGAACGTATGTATCAATATGTGTATTACAAAGAAAAAAATCGAGTATCACTTATATAAACCATTTAAAATTAAAATTTAATTTATTTAATTTATTATGGAATAAGACGGAAAAATAATCTTGTTAATTTTCTGATTCGTATTATTGAGAATATAATTCAATTATAATATAATAACACAACTTGACTTATAAGATAAATTATCCTGGTAATATTACAGCATATACGAAGAATTATGTACGTACATCCTTTGATAATTGTAATGTTTGAAAGACGAGGGAATAGATAATTTAAATAAAATAGTTATTTTATTAAAATCTCCATTTACTTTTGCCTCGACAGGAGGAATGCAAATTTGATCTATCGCTGTTAACGATAATTACTTAGAAAGGCAAATTCCCTGCATATCAATCATAGATGATAAATAAATTGATTTTGATCATCTTTAAATTCTTTACATATCAAATTGTTACGACAGCACAATAAGAACACGGTACAACACAATAAGAACGTGATTAAGGAGCAAATAATATCGCAACGGCTTAAAAAAAATCTAAATTCTAGTTACATCAGCTATTAATTGTTATAAAATAAATAAATGACGAGTGTTCTAACAATATCTTGAACTTATCAAAACTTGAAATATTATTTTATGTAATATTCACTTTCATTAAATTCGCATACTCATTATTGTTTTGGATAAAAAAAATATCTTTAATAATTTTAGTGCGAATTATAAATACGCAATCGTTTACTGTGAATCCATGGGGTCGTTTAAATCGTTTGGATTCAATCCCCGTTTGCATGCAATTTTCCGATTGGATTGCCATTTTTCCGCAGACAAAAATAAAATTACAACGAATGAGCTGATGCCGCTCATATGTGGCGAGGAAAGGGTGGCCGAATAGGGGTTGGAATGAGGATTACCGAGTGGCGAGCGAGGAATAATGATTACATGCGAAACCATCGGGCGACCGACGTTGTTACGTAACAAATCGATTTTTTAAATAATGCTTATTGAATGCGCACTTACTGCGAAGCGGTTGTCGTCCAGTGTCCATGTGGGAGGTAGAGAGTGTGGTAGCAGGTGGTCAGAAGGAGTAAGCTGGGTGGTGAGCTGCACAATAAAGCAATTTATTTAAATGACCAAACGCAATAGAGGAACAACACGATCATCGAACGTACCAATGGAGTAAAAGAACATGCCTTGAGACACTACAGCTAGATGCATCTCAATGTAACCGATTGACGTCGTCTACGAAGAAGTATCGTATGTTATTAAAACAAATATTCGTATATATAAATTGCAAATATAATACTTGCCATTGTAACTTGTGTCAGTTATTACGCTGAGGTTATTGCAATTCAAGATTTATACCACGGTAGCCATTGTGAATAGCATTCAAGTTTAATAGTGGAGAGAATAGCATTGCCGTTTTTACTGGGTGGTCTTCAGCGAAGAAATCGAGACGTAACACGGTTCCCATTTCCGACAACGGCAATTCTGCGCGATGCGATGTGAATAAATTATTAAAAAGAGAATTAAAACAAAATGATATTTCAAATGTTAACGATGTTAAACAGTTGCTCAGCAACCATCATAGTTGATTCCGGTATATATCGCGTTTCGTGAGGACTGAAACTGTCAGAATCATTATCATTTTTTTTTTTGGTAAATTTAAATAATTTATTTATATCGTTATATATGGCGCATATATTTTATGTAAATCTTGAAGTCATTGTTTTAAATATTTTTCATCAATTCTACTATTATTCAAAAGCTCCAGGGTTGAATTCGGCGACACAATGAGACAAGATGAGTGTTGTCGCGTGTCGGTATCAGACGAGGTCGCGATCGCGATTGGGCACAATCATGATTCCGTAGATTCTACGCAACTATGAGAAGCCCAGGCCGCTTTCCATGCTGATTCGGTGACGGATGTGCTACCGGAGGTACCCGTAGCATCCAATCAGATGGTAAATTAAATACAAATCGGCCCTACCCACATCCGATTATTATTGTTATTATTATTGACCGCATTGAAGAGCCTAGTTAACCTGGAGGACAACCATCGCAATCCTGATCTCAGGGTTAAGTTGGACGCGTCTCTGCTGGTGTTTGGAAAGTGGATAGAAAAAGCACAGCATTGACGGAAATCACGTAGTGTCCTCCAGCTTCGGATTAGAAGCCCATTTAACACTTTCGCGAACACATGAAGAATGTAAGCGCATACCCTGGGTCACTAACAATTGACAAAATGCATTAAAACCCTGGCGAATGAGACACAGTAACTAAACATTCGTATTGGGTTGAGACAAGTTCTAACTTTCACACAAACTCCTTGGCGACGTGGATAACTGTGGATGCAAATCTGCTAAATGCACTCAATCCCACGCGTAATAAAAAAAAATGAGTGCATATGGAAGACTGTCTGCGAATGTGTTAAATATTAAATAATAATAATGAAAATCTGAGACATTATATATTGATTTGATGATTTTTAACCAGTGCAGATTCATATAAAATTGATGAAACAATAATGTTTAGTCAATTGTATATGGATTGTTTAAAGCTCTTGCCTTTGACAAAAAAATATGTGTTATTTTTCATTTAGTAATCAAAACATATTTAATTATTCATTGGATTAATAGAAGTTTTAATCTGGAGACTATTACTTACACTCTTTTTTGGAAATGGTTGATGATGACATTTCTAGTAATTCTTTTTGAACTGCTATATGTAGGGGAGTGCCGTCCATATGGTCAAATTGTGCGGGGCACACAGAGGCGCCAGAGGAGTAAAAGCGCCAAGAGGGAGAGATTTGAAAAATATTCATTCCATTAATTTGTTAAAATAAATATAATGATTACATTAGAGATGACAAGTGTATTTCAATTTTATTCCTAAAGGCCAGTAACAGATTTTCCCCCCTTTTAAATTCTTTGATTATTCAACGTTTTTGGTCGATCTAAAGTCGCCTATGATTTTATCATACACCGTTTTCACATATTAATATATTCCAGATAATTCTTTCCTTAGAGATGAGTTAACATTTTATCAAATAATACAATTTTCTTGTTGATTTTCTTTCTTCCTTTTCATGGGCGAGAATCTAAACATCAATTTTTTCCTCCACGTGACTATTTTCTTTGGGATAGATGGATTTTTTTGTCAAAAAATCAAAATTCTAAATACGCGGCATCTTTTCATATTTTTTATTTTTATTTTCAGGGGTATTTATTATTTTAATTTATGTACATCTTCGAGGGTCTTCTTCAAATCGAGATTTTTATGATTTTAACTTTGGCTACTGTAAAAAAATAAAATGGAAAATATGGGATTTTTCCGAGATATTGAATGATATGACAAATGATTCTGTGAATAATTGTTCAATTATATCCCAAATTATATCGTTTTGATTTTATTTTTAATTTGATTCTCATTGTATTAAATATATCCATAAGTGAGATGCTTAATATATTTTTACACGGTAGTATCTGAAGCGTATCTACTATGGAAGTGAATCAGATGTATTATGTCTCAGAATGTTATCTGGGATCTACAGACGATAACGTTTTCATTATGATCGATTGTTTTAAACGTGTAAAAATATATATAATATCTAGATTTATGTTAAAATTTGTTGGCGTCCACGGATAATGTATTCACAGTCCTTCGTCGATGCATTCAAACGTCACAGCATTATTAACGCGTTGCTGTAAATTAAGAAACGTTTCACTTTATCAGTGACTTGACCGTTTGCCACTTCAGTCACTTTCAACATCTAATGATATAATGTGCGCAGGGTGATAAATCGGCCGGCGTCGACAGACAGTCGTCGAAGATAAACTTCTTAACGTACGCAGCGCTTCCAGGTGTGATCCCAAAAGTTAATTAGATGCAACAAATTTATTTTACGTCTTCGGCGAGCTACTGCCTGTGAAAGAAATGCAATATCAATGGCATGCATAATCGCCGATTGGTTCTATAAGGTCGTATGTGGCCGAAGTGCGATTCTCAAGATCTGAACAGAATCGGCGTCGGGATAAGGCCCGAATTTCGTCCCGCAGCGCCGAATGTAGAACCGAACAATGGACCATTCAGATCTTTTTTACTGCTCCATACTTATTAGCCTGGTGTCTTCATAACTTATATATTGATTAGTTTATGGGACACGCGGTTTAAAATTTTGATGTTGCGGTTGCGCCGATTCAAATATATGGAAGCGAGATGCATACATTGTACGTGGAACCGGGCTTGTTTAACCTTTCCCGTGCCGTGTCTGCGGTCGTTTAAGTCGCCCATTGATTTTTGTGTCATTTGAATGTGAAACAAATTCAGTCACTTGTGTAAGAATCAGCTGAATTGTATGGAATTTGAATAAATACCTCGTTACACAATTTTCTTCTTAAATGCGGCCAAAAATAATATCAATCCTAAACCCTAAACATTTTAAAAATAAATTATGCCAATGCAAATTTTACGTATATACCGTGGCTAACACTTTTAACCTGACCGATATTTCGACGATGTTTATTGGAAACGAATAGTTTTAACTTCATCTATTCAGATATTCATCTTTAGAAAAATAATAAACATGAGCCTAAATTATTTTATTACTAGCACATCATAAAATATACTTTAATGTATGCCTTTCTTATATTTACAGAAGAAGTGGATGACATCATCAGCATTCACTGTATACATTTTGAATAAAATGAATAGTCTCTCCCTATAATTTTCCTGAAAATCGTGAGTTTTTAACCATGGCAAAAGTATTTAATTTTATTTTCTATAATTTACCTATCCGATTTTCTTCATGAATTTGGTGAATAAGACTTTTTTAAATGAATTACAAGATTATAAGCGCATTTCTTAGAATCCCCTATTTATTTTCATTTTTTTAATAATTGATAATGATGTTTTTCATAACTCTTTCCGAATCCTTTCTGCAGTTAAACATCTGTTTTGTAAAGTAATGATTACAATTTTTTGATATTTACGAGGATTTTTTGCTCCTACTTCCTTTATATCTGTTATATTTCTTAGTTTTCTTAACGAACCCGGCGCCTTGAAAACAACCGCGTCGTCCGTAGGGGGTATATTTATAATGGAAAATAGATCCCAATCATTTCTAGTCAAGATTTTGATGAGCTCTTCATCAATATATTATTTTTTTTAAAAATGTGCATTAGCAGAAGCGTAAAACATTAGCAGAAAAATCCAAAATATCGATCAAATTATGAAGCATATCATGAATAACTATTTTTATTCATAGAATGGGCTTGCACTATTTATTCCCATGAAAACCATGTCCATGGTCCTCCATAAGAGGAATCATGCACACGACCACGTTCCTCAGAAATGAGGGAAATTGGATTTATAGTTTCTATTTAAAATATAATAATAACAATATAGATATTTAATCGCTTCACGACCTTGAAAAAAATTATCAATAAATTTGATTTTTTTCTATATTTACATTGATTCGCATTTATTAAAAATTAAAACATATTCACATTCAATATAAATAAAAATTAGTTGAAACTAAATGAAAATGTCCTCAATTCGAAAGACAAAGACGTTGTCATGGTCGCCTGGCTTTAAATTTACTCTCTTTGACCGGTGGAACACAATAGTCCATTACTTTGTTATTCACTTATGTTTAATTTCTATCTCAAGTATAATAAATCCCCGCAAAAAAAATAATTTTGCGCAATTTCGTCTTTTTTTTTTGAACCGCTGAAATTCGAGTCGAATAACCAACGAGCTACATGTAGATGGATATATAGGTAGATGTAGGTAATGTATTCCCTACGGTGGCGGTCTACTCTCGTTTTACACTCAATTAGGCTAAACGTACACAAAGGGCCGATGGTTCAGTAATGATCCTGCGGACGGCCGGGAAGGCGGCCAGACAGATTGTGGAGACCCTCGGTGTCTCTATCCGCTCGGCCGAAGTCAGCATCCATGGTAATTGCATTACGTCTTACCTGGTGACGGACGATGAGACATGCAACGTTTTTTGTCAATAGAAGCAGCGAACGTCAGCCGACACAGATTTACTTGAGAGATAAATTTTGATGCATGAAGTATTCTTCAATCCGAAAGACAAGTGGATAATATTGCGATGTGAAAGTGTACGATTTTTTTTTCAGATATTTGATTAAGAAATCTCTATTCAATCTACAGGATTATAAATAATCGATTGACGTTAACATCCTTTTATGATAATAAGTGAATTAAACGCTTACGTTGCTCGTCAGGGCGATGTTAATTTTTGAAATAAATTAATTATTGAGCATAGCATTTTAATTGATTACATCTGCCAGCCGACAGCTCGGGAGAATTTTGCGGATTTCGCACAGGCTGACGAAAGTGCTTAAATTCAAAAGTTAGTAACAACATTCTGCGGTTGAAATTGCAAAGTTTCGAGACTTAAAATATTAGTTCCCTGAGCCGTCAGATCCCAGATACTTTCCGCCGAAAAACTTTTTGATGTAATATTAAATAACGCGATTCTATTATTTCATTAGATTAAATCGTCGCGGAACTTTTCATCGCGCATACTTGATGATGATTTTAACGAGTGATGATTTATTTTTCAGAGTGCGTGATATAAAAAAAATAATAATAATAATATAACGGCGAGGCGTAATACTGCAGAGATACTGAAGTGATCGCGCGTCACATTTTAGATATTGACACAATCTTGTCTTCATCTCGGGGCGTCTCATTATGCGACGGCAGAGAGATGGAGAAGGAAGAGAAGGCTTGAGGATATCGGGGAGTACTGAAGTAGATACTAGGCTCTGTGCCGACCATAGATACTTCAAGGCGGACGTAGTTTATAAATAGGATGAGTGCAATTAAATATCGAGAGATGACAAGCAGAGAAGAAAGCTAAAATTATCGAGTATCGAGTAGATAGCTCTGAGACGATCAAGAATCGCTCTTTACGAGCGCCGACGCAAAAAGCAATTATTCGATCAACTCGATAACGATCGACATTCTTTTTGTGCGAATATGTTGTTTCGAAATCATGGTATGTCATCATATCGTCGAAGATCTAAAAAACGATTTTTAATCTAAAGAAAACCCCGTATCTTTGCACTGTAAATATAATTCGAGAAGTGAAAAGAGAGATCATCATAATCGTCAGTGAAAGCATTGATTGCAATACCGAATGAAAAAAGAAATAACACCAAAACAAGGACAACAGATGCAATGATTAATAATAATGTAAATTAGAATAGATATTCTTAAATAAAGCTTTTATAGATAAAAGTGGTCTTCGAATTAAGACGGTTCGAATTAAAATAATTCGAACTTACATTTTTTACAATTTAAAATAATTTAAACATAGTGCCTCCTATTTAAAACATATTTTTTAGGTTAGCAAGAGATTATTTTAGCATGCATGTACCGAATATGAATAAAAAATAATTAAATGGTTGGAAAATTCGATATCTTATAAAGAAAACGGTACTGAAGATATTTATAAATCTATCCCGAAACCCAAGGAATTGCAGAAGAAACTGAGGAAAGACATAAATATTTAGAATTATTCAAGAAAATAATCCAGATTCGGGAAAAAAGAATTGCTTACTATCACAAAATCTACAAGCAGAAGGAAACGCAAATAAACTAAATTTTTAAATAAATCTATCGAGTCTTCCACTGACGATAAGGTTGCCAACTGTCCTTTATTTTAATTTAGTAACATTAATTCAAAAAGACTCTATTAAGTTCTGAACATTTCACATAAATAAGAAGTGATGACTATAAATGTATGAATATTTTAAAAATAGTTTCGTATTTGTTTTTAATTCCTATAATATCACCAAACTGTGACAGAATTTTTAGTGCAATGTCAAATAAATGGAGAAATTTATGAAATATGTATTCAGATTCAGGTTTAATCAGTTGACAAATTATTACCTAAACTACTTACTAGATTTATTTTATAGAGTTTGAAGAAGTGTGATAGAGAAAGTCTAACTAAAGGTCAACCATTGGATAGATGGACTTAGAGTGTAAGCATACACTCTAAGTAAAAATAGTAAGTAGTTTAGAATATTTGTTTAAAATAAAAGCTTAATATTATTTATAAATATATAACATTTCTCTAGTTCTATACGGTTTTGGATTGTTTAGAAATGTATTCCCATTTTTTTATAATCTATCGTAATATAAAATAAGATTTTGATCGTGATACTTTGCAATAAAAAGTAAAGTTATTTTTTTTAAATATGTGGAAATTGAAAATTCTGTTTAATATTGACAATATTTGAGAATCTGGCTGTTGCGATACGGCGTAGATGTATCTACATATATCCAGTGTTATGTTTGTAGGAAGAAGTGAACAAGGAGGGGATCCTGTCACTCAGAGCAGCTCCGTAATCCGCTTAGAGCACCGCAGAACAAGAGCCTCGTAGCAGGAGGGAGGCGAAGACAGATGGAGGACGAGATCGGCAAGACAGTGGATAGGGTGTTAAATAGCATCAATGGAATAAATCAATTAAACGCCCTGCAAAGCCTGAACAGATAACTTGTTACGACAACGGCATATCTGTGTGTCCTAAGAATGATACGCGCAATAATTAACGAATTTATAATATTTAAATATAATCGTACACATGTCTGCAATACATTTCAGTTATTTGCCCGCATCGTTGAAGTACAATAAAATTACTGTTGCGGTGAATCCTGTTAAGGCTTTTGACAAATGAATTATTTGCGGTAAATACAGAAACGCGCTTTATGTATCGCCATTTTCTCACAGTAATATAAAAACATCAGACAATTTGTATAAATAATTTATGGCCATAAATCAATCATTTATGGTTGATATGTAATTAAAAATGGGAGCGTAATACGAAAAATCGCGGCCATAATCGGACGAACGGGCGTCGGCATAACGATTCACCCATTTTCGAATTTAAATATTATACTTATCCTGACACACGTTTTTTTGTCATTGCTCGAATGCCATAATGATAAAAAAAAAGCACTTCTCAGTACGTAGTTATTTTTGGTTTGATCAATGCAAATTGGCTACGGATAACCGACGTCCTCGTTAAATCGTAAAACCGACGCACATGCATTGTCGAAACATTTATAATATTTATAATATTCGACTGTTACAGCATTTTGTTGTCTCGTCACCACCTACATACGTACACACAGACAAAAACGTAATCCCGAATAACCACAACATTAAGCTCGTCTCACTAATGGACTGCCAGATTAAAAATATCCAGGCATATTTCCTGAATAACGTTTTACGACTATTTTGACACAACTCCCCCCATTATGATGTGTTTTTTTTATATGCGAAACCATTGTTGGGGCGTTAACATTGCAAATTCTCGATTTAAAAGGCGAACGAAAAAAAATAATTTGCCTATTAGAAGTTAAACGTGTGTGTACTTTTTTTTCACATGCTCATCATATCGATAATATTAACGAATGATTCGTTGATAATTGAAGGGATTATAGTATATAAAGCTCAATATTCATTTTTATCATAATCATCCTTTACTTCTCATTACATTATATGAATATTTAAAGCTAAATTAATATTTTTTTCTTTCACATCTGATTATAAAAATTAAATCTTGATATATAAACTTATCATAATGTCATTTAAATAATAATAGAGCAACATAAAAGGCGCATAATTGAATTTCAATTTAATAATTTGGAATAATGTGCGGTAGCAATGGTTAAAATTCGAGCCGTAATGAGATAGCTAATGCGGGTTTCCGCATTTCAAACACGAACACCAGTTTGGAAAACGAAACAGATATTTAGATGTCCCCGAGTGTAGTAGATGGAGTCTGTGCCAATTAACCTGGCTCGTGTTACAAGCGAATTTAGTCCGCCTCGATGCACCGTGGAGCGTACCCGGTACTCATCAGTATCCGACAGAGTGCTCGGGTTGCTAGTCTCGAGTCTCTTTGGGGCAAATACTTCCTTCTTTGCCGCCGGGTGCGCGTTTGCTCAGTCATTTGATCCCAAAATTAGAGCGAAATTATACTGGGAATGTCTTTCATGTCAAATTAGATGGCAATTTCAAACTGTTTTGTGTACCCAAGTCGGATCTTTATGCACGGACGCCTCATTACACATAGCCTCTTTGAAAGCTACACGTTACCGAGAGAGCTACTCTACTATACAAACATTTATAATTTAAATGGAAATATCAATATCATTACGCGGGATTAATACGATTTTCATATGTACAAATAATTTATATAAATTAATAGCTACAAATAAATGGTAGCAAATGATTTGAATACGTATTTGTATATAACAAATACACCATTGATAATGAAAACGATCCACGACACAATGTGGGTCTATACTAATTCATCTCTCCCAGTCCTGGGCAGAATGCGTCTGCTTAAATCCTCTAACCATGATTTCGATAGTTCCTCTCCAGACTTAGTAGACTCTTCTAATATGAGTCAGATTGCCAGCTGTGATTTGGAGTTGAACTGGATACCTGTATTAACACCCACGACACCGAATCGACCTGGATAGTATTCCAGTCCGCTCACAGTCCCGCAGGATCTAAAAAAATATAATTTACGACACGTAATCACTGCCACTCCTGATTCCGACATGCGACAACACTCAACAAAACCATTAGCACAAATACACTATTACAACGATTCAAAAATATATATACTATGTGTTCAAAATCGATTAATCAAATAATATTCTAATTATTATATCGGTAATGTTTTCTATCGATTATTTAAAAATATGTGATTAAAATAATAACGATCGTGTCGCATTGTCATAATTATTTAAATGAGTAGTTGGCTGTAAATGCATTAATGACATTGGTAACTGTCGACTGGTAGCACTGTAATTTAACCTAACCTCACTCTATGTTTGACAGCCCGTCCGGCGTCTGCCGATATGATGGGCTCACGGTTTAACTCGTTCAGCGACGTAACCATAGGGGAACCTGAACAAGATGCCAACTCTGCACTTACAGAACTCGATAAAGGTGTATTATTTTTTTTCATCTCATTGTTTACTGTTGTCAAATTATACATATTTACTGTTATAAAATTAAAAGTAAACATTGATAAATTTCCATTTAATTACCATCGACTTGTTTAATTGCAACATATGATGGGTTGGATATATCTCATCTCACCAATCTTAAAATGTGTTTAAATCGTACACAATATTAAAAACTATTTGACAAAAAGTTGGATACTATTTTGAAAAAATATGATACCATTTACGTATTGATTAATTTCTTATTATATATTATATTTTGCTTTCAGGTCTCAGGTCTGGAAACGTCGGTGAACAATGCGAAGCTATCGTTCGATTTCCAAGACTATTTGAAAAATATCCATTTCCGATATTAATCAATTCGTCGTTTCTCAAATTGGCAGACATATTTCGTATGGGAAACAATTTTCTGCGTTTATGGGTTTTGAGAGTGTGCCAACAGAGCGAGAAACATTTGGATAAAATTTTAAACGTCGACGAGTTTGTCCGAAGAGTCTTTAGTGTGATACATTCAAACGATCCGGTGGCGAGAGCCCTGACGCTGAGAACGCTAGGCGCCGTAGCTGCTATAATTCCCGAAAAACAAAATGTTCATCATGCAATCCGACGCGGACTCGATAGCCACGACAGTGTCGAGGTGGAAGCGGCGATTTATGCCGCATCCAATTTTGCGGCTCAATCAAAGTGAGTAAATTTGTTTTATGTATGATTTTGAAGATTATTGATTGATTTATTTTATTTTAAGATCATTTGCCATATCGATGTGTAATAAAATATCTGAAATGATTCGTGGCCAAGCAACGCCTGCCGGATTAAAATTGCAATTGGTGCCCGCGTTGCGTCATATGCATCACGACGCAGCGGCTGCTAGACCTGTGCGTGCTCTTTTGACTAGATTACTTCCCCGGATGCCTGCTGCATCGTTTGTAAGACTGATGTTACAGACACTCACTGATCTTGCCGCATCAACCCTCATTGATATTCCAGAACAAGTATATTTTTAATATCATAAATCCGTATATTATTATTTTTTTTATTATGTTTCGTTATGGTCTTATAGGTAAATTTACTATTGGATCAATTGGGAGCAGCAAGAGGGTCTATTCGATTTGCAGCTGTAGAGGGATTGAGAAAATTAGCTCAGAGCGGCTGTGCTGAACTTTGGCCTTCGGGCGCTACCCAAAAGTTAGCTACAGAAGCATTATCGCTCTCATGTACTGATTCTACGACTCTTTCTCGATGTCTCGGTGTACTCGAGGTACTTTTTTTTATATGAATGAATTATGTCATCAATGTTTACTAATTCTATCGTCTATTTTATAGCTCTTAATGAAAGAGCCTGTAATGGTAAGAGCGAATATGCATCCTAACTCTAAAGTGAGGGAATTATGTTGTCAAAGTATTTACAGCGAAAATTTGCTTATTGCCTCAAAAGCAGCTCATATATTGACTGTAATTGCGGTGCATTGGTAAGTTTATTCACATAAATATATTAGTTAAGATAATAGGATAATACATTGACGATCATGTTAAACAGTTTTCAAGAATCTCTTCCTGTACACGATATCGATGAATTGATAATTGGATTGGAAAGTATCATTATTATAACCGGGCAAGGACACGACACTGATAGTAAACTCTATCAGTTAAAACTCACTCTTAAATGTGTGGTAAGTTTCGATGAACCACAATGATAATTATTTGTGTACTCTTAATTATTTATATTTTATATTTCTAGGTTCAAATATGCGATTGGTGTAATGAACATTGCTCTCGACTCGTTACATTAGTCGGTGATGAAATTGAAGAAGCAAACGGACGAAGAGCTGCTGCTCTCGCTTCTGCTCTCGGAGCTCTTGGTTCGCGTCATCCCGATCATGTTCGAAAGTCGCTACCGTCCGTTCTTCGTAGATTAATAGCAGCTACACCTAAAAAGAATCAGGATCCAAGCGGAGATGTCATAATGGCAGACGCAGCTGCTTTGTATGATTATATATGATTATATTTTTTTTGTAAATAAATGAAAATATTTGTAAGGATTAATTTCATTTATTTCAGGAATGCCAATGAAAAAGAAGACTCAGTCGAATTAGACACAATCGTGGTATTGTGCACAGTTGTATTTCAAGTAGTTGCAGGTCACGCTTGGCCTCCGTTTGTTCTAGCCACAGTCGAAGCATCTGTAGCTCCGACTAATTTGTGGATACATTTTCGTGTGGCTCGCGCCGCTATGAGATACGGTCAACACAGTGTCGGAGCTAAGTTATTGAGCGAATTACCTGGACGTGCAGGGAGTGAGCTCGCACATCATTGGTTAGGTGCATTGCATACAGTAGCGCGAGCTGAAGCTGCTTTACAGGCTTCAACGCCAAAAGATCTACAACAAGCTTTACGCACTGCGACTACATATTATCATCAAGCCATGGCAGCACTTAAGGTCCGTAAATATTTGTTAACTTCGTTATTGTGTTTTATTTATTATTTATTTTTATAATATTATAGGCGGGATGGTCTGGTGGACAATGTGCCGTTTTTCAATGGGAATATGTACGTGTGCGAGGAGAATTGCTCGGAGCCCTCGCTAGAGTATTGGCTGCTTGTCGTGCTTTTTGTGCTCAGCCTCCTCCAGCCATAGCTCAAAATCAAGCACAGGTATAATTAGATTGTGACTGAAATGTATTTGTGTTCATATTTTATGAGTCAATACATTTTTCAGACGAGTCGTGATGAATTTCTCAGATGCGGACATATTACACAGCAACTCCGACGTGCCGCAACTGAATTCAAAACAATTGCAGAAAGTTACTGTCGTTTATATCAGACGAGCTTTGATGCAGATCCACCCTCACTCGATCATCTTCAAATGTAAGCATTTATTTCGTTGTCTATTCAATAGGACGATTCTTCAATTCTCCCTCGATTCGCCATTCCTAATAGTTGCTACGAGGCTGTTGCTAATTTGATTGGGCTTCTTCCTTTTCTTCTTTTGGCCTTTACGTCTTTAACAATCATTAGCAATAACAATAACAACCCTTCTCCTTTTTATCCGATTTGTCGCTACGTTGCTCCATCTTCCGGTAAGTTTCATTAATACAGTGTCCCTCTGTACATAGTCCAACCATCTTTGCCTTGGTCTTCCTTTCCTCCGAGGACAGAAAGGCTTGTTAACCATAAGCCTTCTTTTGGCAGCTGACTGTCCCGCATCCTTGACATGCGACCGGTCCACCAGAGTCTGGCTACTCTGTGTATAGTCGGTACAGCCCCTCATTGCTTCGGATATGCCATTCCCCGTTGTCGAATACAGCTCCAAATATTTATCCGCGCTAAGATATGTGAATTCCTGGACGGCCTCGAAGTTGTACTCTTTGACTTTTAGGGATTCAAGAATTCGTTCTTTGCATATGGACATGTATTTTGTCTTGGTCTCGTTGATCCTTAGTCCCATGCCAATTGCCGCTCTCATTATTCGCTGGCATGCATCCTTGAGACCCGCTCGAAATCTGGCCACAATGTCTATGTCGCTCGCATAGGCAAGAAGATGCACCGAATTATTAAGAATGGTGACAGCGGAGTCTCTTATTACACCTTCGAGTGCTTTGCTAAATAATAAACATCCTAGAGCGTCACCACTTCGAAAACCGAGGTGTCTCAAGTTCTTCAGATAAATCAGATTGAACACGCACTTTGCATCTGACCTCTGACATTGCAAGCCTTAACATTTATCAACTTTTGCCTGTAAACTGTGTCATATGCGGATTTGAAATCTATGAACAGGTGGAGCGTGTCAATGTTGAATTCTCGCAAACATTAGTTCTCTTGGCCGTCTGTGGGACTCGAAGCATCCGTCTCCAGCACCACATCTCCATAGCATCTTCGGTCAATCTTCGTCTGTCTGCCACCCTAATGTTCTAAGTCTCCACAGGGTATATATTGGCGAGAGAAAACCAATAACCTCACGAAACATACCTTAGTTTTGGTTGTGATGCTTTGATTCTTCCAGATTTTTGTTAGTCCAGTCATACCGTCCTTTGCCAGCCCTATACTACTTTTTATATCTGCCTCGCTATCGCTGTTTGAATGGATTATTGATCCTAAATAGACATAGAGTTGTTCTATCGAAGATAAGAGATTTTTTTTAAACTCCACGGATTTACCTTCTCCCCAGCCTTCTAAGGTCTTTTTCATTATCCATTCCTCATATATATTATAGAGGTCTGGGGAGAAAATGCATCCTCTTCTCAGTACCTTTTGTACTATACTTGCCGATAATGTAATCATAATGTTAGATTAAATATTAAATTTTTTAATTTTAGCTTACAACAAATATGTTCTTTGATGGCACAATCGTTGGAAAGAGTATCGACTGCAAATTTACAAGACCAAGGTGTATTCGATGTCATACATGCTCAAGGTATTAAAAAAAATATTCCTATTAACGTAATTAATTAATCCAAATTTTATTTATATTTTTTTCAAATAAAAATTCAGATCTATCCAACTGTTGTCTTGAATCTCAATTATTAATCGGTACGTGTCAGAAAATTAATGAAATATCGACTAAAATGACAGAGAGCCATGATTTAAAACCGATTATTACACATAAGGTATGTAAAATAAATAAATCGTGTATGAAACGAAGATGAGTAATAATTTTATTTATTTATACAGCAAGTCGAATGTGTCTGGCAACAAGCTGCTGCATTATGCCGTGCACCTCTGCCGTTGCCCCGATTTTTATTTCAACCTCTACAAACGACAGTGGTTCGTTTGGCCGTCAATCCTCAACCAAAATCACCAGTAGATCATCATCTGGTGCCGCATAATCATCACCTCACCGTCAAAGTAAATTTGATTGCATAATTTAACCAAATTTATATTATATTTCTAAATAATTCGTAATGTTTACAGGTTGAGGGTGTTATACAGAGTGGTCCAAAAGCAGGTCTTTTCAGAAAACCGTCTGCGGTGCAATTGACCCTAACGGCGCACGTACAAAAACTCCCGGATACACGGGTATTAATTTCTATTTATTTTTATATTATATAATATATTGTTTATTTTATGTTTTGGATCATTTACGACAGGCCGAACAACCGACGCCTTTTATAACATTGACTGAGCGTTTAAAACCTGCACACGATTTCTTTTCAACGAGATTACTCGTGAGTATGAGCGGCGCTTCTGGACAAGGCGGAACAAGCGGAGGAACCAGTGTTTTACTGGCAGTAGAAGCCGCATTATTGGATGAAACTGGGGCTTTATGGAGGACCGGTCCCCGACACACAATCAATATAAAAGTATGCATAATTTCAATAATTCAATATACAGTAGAACCTCGATTATCCGGACCATCAGATGAAGGGTAGTCCCCGATAAGGACAAATCCGGATAATCGAAAAAAATCATAATTGACAGTGGAAAAGACGATTATATTCAGTATGGTACCTTTTTTTATCTGCCACAAAATAATAAGCTTCAATATTAAATTATTTTTTTATTAAAAAAAAACAATTATCGATTTTTTGCTTTTAAAACTAGCTTTTCCTTTGAAGGCAAATCGCGAATACTTTTAAAACATATAAGTTGTCCTGAATCACACTCTTGGACTCTCAAACCACTTCATCAATGACATCTAAACACCGAAAGCTTCCAGAATGTGTTGACTAATATTTCACCATTCATCCAGGCTTTTTTCTGATGATCATATTCAACCGGAGGAAGACTATTGTTATTTTTAAAGCATCTAGAGTTCTTTGATTTTCCAAATGACAAACAGTCATCTCACAAACATCTAACCTACAAGCCACTGTTACTTACAAGCCACTGTTACCTACAAGCCATTGGTACCTACAAGCCACTGTCACCTACAAGCCATTGGTACCTACAAGCCACTGTCACCTACAAGCCATTGGTACCTACAAGCCACTGTTACCTACAAGCCACTGTCACCTACAAGCCACTGTCACCTACAAGCCATTGGTACCTACAAGCCACTGTTACCTACAAGCCACTGTCACCTACAAGCCATTGGTACCTACAAGCCACGTCCACGTCGAAACCAACCCCGTCGTCCGAAGGGGGTCTATTTTTATAAGAAAAAAAGACCCTAAGCATTTTAACTCAAGATATTGATGAATTATTCATAAATATTTTGACTTTTTAAAAAAAAAGATTATTATAAGAATAGAAATAGTTATTCATGATAAGCTTTATAATTTCTATGTCCTATGGAAGCTATGTCTGCTCGTTGCATTGGCACACCACATGTTGACATCGCCTTTACTAATTTTGTACCTCAGTAGCATTTTCACGCCTTGATGCTAAAGATTTATTAGGTAGTTTCCAATACCAACCGTCTCGCCAGCATTATAAATAAATTATTCATCGAATCCTTCCCTCCACAAAAAATGTTTAATGTCAATGAAAGTGTTTGCTGAAGGTATAGTCGGCAGAAAGCTTTTCCCCCATGAATTTCTGCCCCTGATACCATGTCGTCCTTTTGAATCTTCTCATGCCAGCCTGAGCTTGCTTTGAATCGTAATCTCCATTTATCTTGTATTAAAAAATATTGCCTTTTCACACAATAATGGACCAGATATTGGCTGTCCAGATGATCGCCTTTGTATGAACCACATAAAAATACACTCTTTAACTTCTTCATTTCCAAATTTTTTCGTAACTTTACGTTCTGAGGTTCCATCTTATACATTAAACCATTAGTACCTCTTAAAACTTTTTTCACCTTTCTTTTTTTTTTATATCCTGAAAGATCGTTGACGTTCTAATATCTCATATATTTATTGTGACAAAAACCCGGACTTGTTGAAACTTGAACAAATGCATAAACGATTTAAACATCGCATGCAAACAGCAGATGTGAAAATCAGCACGCCCATACACAAAAAACTAATTCGTATTTTTTTTGTTTATTTTGACTAATCCGGATAATCGAAAATCCGGATAATCGAGGTTCTACTGTATATTGTATTATTATTATATTTTAATTAATATTCATTTTTCTAGGTTTTAGAAGACCCCCCCAGTTCTAAAAATACGCAATCTCAGACAACTCGTCGATTCTAACGCAAGTAGTTAAAAATAGTTGTGACGATTTTTGATAAGAAAAAATGAGTATGTTCTGAGATTATATTATAAAAAATGTTAAACAAGCCATTCAAGTTTTAAAAAACAATGAAATGATCTCGACAATAAGATTGTAATCACGCACGTGATCTGAATATATATTTTTTACTTTTCCCACGGGGAAATATATGAAAATATGAAAATAATTTTATGAATGTAATAAAGATATTAATTTAAAAAATATTTCATTTGATTTTATTCCTTTAAACATATTAATCATCATCTGAGTGTAATTTTAATAAAAATAATTAAATAAATGCAATTCAAATTCTATATTTATTTGTTGCAGCTTACATATTTATTCATTAAAATTTATTACAATACACCGATTTTCACTTTTATTAATAATGAACGTTATCTCTGACGTTACCGTTAAATGATAAGAGTATTACCTGTTCTAATTTAGTGGCTGATATCAATGGTAATAATGTTCTATTAGTCGTCAGTCAGTTATACCAACACAAAAATTAAACGATTAAGTTTACATATCTTATCAACCTACTTGATAAAATAAAACAACTCATATGGGTTTTATTAAGATGTCAAGTACGTTAGTTCGGCTGAAAAATTTATGAAAATGTGTTTTAACATGTTAAAATGTTTAATAATACTTATATCGCTTAGTGCAATCAGTGGATTAGAAAATGTGATCAAACAATTATGTCAACAAGATGCGCTGTATTCGTGCCTGTGTTTATATATCGAAAATCAGAATAAAAACTTCTTATCTGTCAGTGTAGACTGCCATGCAAAGAATCTATCGACAATTGATGCGGATGTCAGGATTCCACAGTTTACGGAAAAGTTCGACTTGTCCGTAAATTATCTAACCGAAGTACCGGATAATACAATTTTGACTACGTGGTTGAAGACTTTATTATTAAATAAAAATCATATTAAAAAAATCGAGATCAGTGCGTTTGATCGATTGTCAAATCTAAAAACATTAGATCTCTCCGAGAATCAACTGGAAGATTTAGAGCCAGGCGTTTTTCACGGAATATTCAAACTGGAATCGTTAAATTTGGCCGGTAACAAATTTAAATTCTTTAAACCGAATACGTTTTTGTATCTACCGAAGCTCAACTCAATAAATCTAAGTCATAATACGCTAGGCACGTTTTTTGAAAATGTAACAGACATTTTTACAATGTCCGGTCTATCGCTGAATCCCAAATTAGAATCCTTAGAATTGAACAACATAGATGCGACAAGAATCGTGCCGGATTTCTTCAATTCCGCTTACAATCTGAGGAGAATCGTCTTGTCGCATAACGATTTTGATACGATGCCGAAGCTTCCGTTCACGGTTGAATATTTAGATATATCGTCGACGCAGATATCAAATATCGGCCCAAAGGATTTTATCAATTTGCCGGCAATTACGCATTACATTGCCAATAATTTGACGAGGCTGACAGACATTCAAAATCACACATTTTACGTACTGAAAAATCTGCAATATTTATCGTTTGAAAATTGTAAAGATCTGCAGAGCTTTAATCCGTACGCTTTTGGCATGGGCATGCTATTAGAAAATGATACTGAGTACGAATTTACGTTGAAGCATATAAGTTTATTGGGCTCCGGCTTGAAAACGTTGGATAAACGTTTATCTCCATATTTTTCGCGTTTATCTTCGTTGGATATTCGCGGCAATCCTTGGAGATGCGACTGTCATCTTGAATGGGTATCGAAATTGCAAATAAATGAAAATGATAGAGAATTTATTAGGTATAGGTTATTTATTATTTCATTCATATGTTTGTTTTTTTTGTGTATTCACTTTTTTTTTAATTTCAGGTGTTATTATCCACGAGCTGTTAGATTCCATAAATTGTTTTCGCTCAAGAGCAAAGAATTTGTATGCACATCAAATTATGATATAGCACGATGGGCCATATTGAATTGCATCATATTTTTCTGCATCTTAATGAGTTTTTTCGCATTGTGGCTAGTGTTCATATGGCCGAAATCAAAGATGAATAAAGTGGGCCCCGAACCTTATTACTCTCCGATAACAATTCGACCTAACAATGCTGAAGATTTTAACTGATTTGAATTATTATTAAGGAAATTGTAAATAATGATTGATTATAACTGTATATTTATATTTTTTATATATAAAGAAAATTAATTTAAAATTGGTTTTATTTATTATCTGTCAGATTTAATAAACCCTTATGATTGGATGGAAATATTGTAGAACATGTTGAGCACTTCAACTCTTTAGGAAAGTGAATAAGCTTAACGTATGCGTGCCACACAAGCTGACTACAGAATGGAATGAAAAAGGTTGTCTATCTGCGTTCTTTGTAGGGTCACAAACAGAAACGGTTTTTAGACAATTTGATAATTGCTGATGAAAAGTGGATACTCTATACTAATTTAAAGTGACAAAGAACTAGGTGGATCCTCGGAGATGTACTCAAACCATTGCTTAACCTAGCCGTGCCGATGGAGACTCCAAATTTTTGTCAAATAACTTTTTAAATACAAATCCTCCAGGTCATAAACTTGCTTCTGTCGCCACTATTCGCTTCTGTTACCACTGGCGCAATGTTTTTTCCCCCTCGCATCCGGTACGATGTGCCAAATGCGAGTGAAACATACAAGTGATATGTGCTGCGAGAGCTCAGTCTGCTGCGAGACATCGCCATTGAGTGTGTATGGCCTTTTACGCGTCATATTGATTAGTTCAAAAATCCCAATTATGAAGCATATCATGAATAACTATTATTATTTTAAGTATAATCCATTTTTTTTTAAATGTCAAGATATTGATGAATTTTGAAGAATTCATCAATATCTGATCCGTCCTAACATATGGATCTAAATGATGGGCTTTGACAAAATACCGACTATACAAAAATATACCGGTCACAGCTGTTGTCAGAGTGGCCTGACTCCGGTGGACCGGTCACATGTCAAGGATGCGGGACAGTTTGCCCCCGAAAAGGGTTATAGTTAACAAACCTTCCTATCCTTTGAGGAAAGGAATGCCAGGGCTCTACAATGGGGCTGTTGTGCCTATGATGAATGAATAAGTATATCAGAATACGATTAGAGTAACTTATGTTTCAGGATTGAAGAATGAATAATTTAAAGATGGAAATTTGTAGAATACTTATTTATTTGCATAAAAATTCATATAAAAAGCTACACAACTATTTGCACTTATTTAGAATTATAAACTTTGGAACACAATTCTATTAATAAAATAAGAATACATATATTTGCAATTCATAATATATCGGTCTGATAATTTATCAGATCCATTCCGCGGATAAATTCTTATAAAAAAACTATTATCGAGTAATAGGCACATAAATACATAAATTCATATAAATTTAATATTATTTTCAGTCATATTGCGTGATAAGATTCATCATCATGAGATTAATTTATGTTTTCATCCTTTGAGGACACAATTCATAATTTACTATTGAAAAAAAAGAGATTGGAATGTGATATTCTAGTTAATGAGTCATGAACATTAATAATTTAAATTCTTATTCGTAACAGACACATTAATGTAATTGGCGTATAAAAAATACATAAATATTCACAATTACGCTAAATGAATAACATATATATTAACCTACATTTAAAATAAATAATATAATAAAAAAATGTCACAGTAAATTTGTTGATTACTGTATTGAAAAATTTTCAATGATACTCTTTATGGTTGATTTGAGGAAACATAATCCGTGTATAAATTCCGAATTAACGCGAATAAAATTTTTATCAGTTTATCGGAATGCGTACAATAAAAATATAATACATATTTGTATTAGACAATAAATAATTATAAATAGCTTCTTAATAATTATCTCACATTCACCAAAATATATTAAACTTATTCATACTTAATCATATAAATGTTAAAAATGAGTTTTTTTAATATAAAATTAATCACACGTTAAAATATTCCAGTCAAATATGTACAAATAATGTACAAAATTTACTAATCATAATTTGTCTTTATACAATAGTATAAAAATGATTATAACATAATTATAAATATAAAAATATACTACGTACAATTGTGCAGGGTATAATACATAATATCAACAAAACATGATATATTTAAGTACAAGGCGCCATGAATATTATTTTATGAAATTATGCTAAATAAATTTGTTGATATGATTATGATAAATATTTATTTATACATACAACGGGCTAAATTGCCATAAATATTGCAAAGGTTAAAGCTTTATTTGCTGCCTAAGTTTCATTTACACGCGATAATACTGTCGAGGACAATTTGCACAACACTAGAGAAAAAACGTTGTTCCGTTGCCGTGTAAATTATCTAATATCAACACAAGATGCAACACTGAAATCAAACAAGGCGATGCATTGATTGATTATTATAGGGCGAGGGTCAGACGGACGTCTCCGAATTAAGCCGCAGAACGAACCTCTCCGTCGTCGGATCGGGCAATTCTTCCGATATCGTGAGAGACGGCAAACTTCTAACACTGCACAATAAACAAACGTCGCCTTGCCGCAACTGGAATACGTGTCCGTCGCGTAGTGGCGTCGTAGGCGGAGCCGCACTCTCCAATGCCCACGATTGAGTGCTGCGATTTGCCGGGATCGCCGGTGTGCAATTTAAAAATGGCTCCAAGAATGTGCGCGGCGATAAATCTCTGGCTAAACACCTAGCGAGATGTCCCAGAATTGAATCGACCGAATGCCTCGGCTGCTGTCGTGTGACACGCAAATACTTCTGCAGAGCCCGCGCCAATGAAGGAAACACAGCTTGAGCAGCTTCGTGAGCTTCTAAAGGTCTCGCGGCTCCCGATATCGTTCCACATGAACGTACGCGTTTGACGTGTGCAAACGCTTCTTCAGCCGCAGTTAGAAGACGAGCTCGCCTTTTACGAACACGTCTTTCATATTCATGTTCTTCGTAAAAACGTTCATTGTGAGCCGAATCTCTTCGCCGAGCCGATGCAGATAGTACAGATCTAAAAAAAAAATTAAAGAAACGATTAAAACATATTTTTATTAAATAATTAATAATCGATTGACGTGAATCATACCTCGACTGACTAGATTGCACGGATGTGCCATTAGCTCCATCGACGTCGTAGAACTTAAAACTAGACTGTGCTTTCCTTTGCGATTTCGATAATGGAATTTTCTCCAAGTACGGATTAAATACAGGAAACTCGATATAATATCGAGATAGCAAAGCAGCTGCCGCACTCTGAACGCTCAAGCGGCCGAGCGAAAATGATCTACTAATTCCGTCCGGCGAACGTATCACCTTGATACAATATGCCGGTTGTAACGGACGCACTTCGCCTACGAGCGCTGTCGCAACTAAAACACATAGCAAAGTATCGACGAGTGCTCCGGCAGAATTGACCCTAGCCAAATATTCTCCGCCGTCCTCCTCACTCTCAGCCGCCGCCAAATAAAACAACCAATGTGTAAAAGTACATAAAGCTAATAACAACAATAACGCAACTCGGGCTAATGGAGCTCTAGGCACTCTCGCTGAAGGCGGACGAAACAGCAGAGCCCAACCGCCAGCCCCTAAAGCAGCAAGTCTACAAGCTAAGCCAGCCAATGCTCCACGGCATTCTGCACCGCAAGCCGCTAGAGCGGCTCGTTCTTGTACTCCTAATCCCGATAATTCAGAAGATCCCAAAACTCCTAATTTCGGAAGTATGACCATAACAATCGGACTGCAATATGCTATAACACACAACGACAAGGTGACAGCAGTACTGAAGTGTCGTCGACACATGTAAGTGACACCTTGTCCATCATCGGGCGGCCAAGTGCTGACATCTTCCAGAGATTGTGAATTGTCAGAAGTGTTTCCAGTGATGGCCGTAGTATTTTCTCCCCAGTTTTCATCTTGAGGGAGAATTTGTACTTCAATCACTTCTTGTCCATCGCGACCGTTATCCGGGTTGATATTAACGCTTGTTTGAAAGGGAGCCATATCATCTTCAATATCCTTTACTCTTGAGGATTTACTACTCCTAAAAATAATTACATCGTTAATATTTATTGTAAATATTGAAACGTCGATGTCGGAATATAATATTCTTACCTGGTACTTCTATGTGTGTGCTGTCTATCTCTATCACGATGTCCACGGGATCGTCTTGAGCGGCCACTAAGCTCAGATCTTACAGACTCAGTCTCCATTTCGGAGACAATTAAATTTTTTAGAGAATTCCATTAGGTTTATATAAAAATTATCTGGAAATAAATAACATTTATAAATATACTCTTACTAGAATCTAATGGGATGAAAATATATTTTTGATAAATATTTTTAGAAATATGATAATTAAAGACGTTGTTATGGCCAAATTAAATAATTAAAACAATAAGAATTATTGTTTTGATGCTCCTAACGCGTCTAATTAAAGTTACCGCTAGATCCGGGATCCTGTTTATTACAGAAAAACAATAGATGGATCGGTTTTTGATATATCTAAGGTATTGTCTGGCGCTTGTGATTCATAATCGTAATGGAGCGGCGCCCCCAACCCAACACTGTTCCAATAGCGATGTCTTCGTGGCTTGTCATCGGCATTCCCGAGTACACAATGAATGCGAAATGCTATAAAAAAATTGAGACGAAGGAATATATAATTAAAGGATGCTTACTGGTGAGTGACGAAGCGGCCGCGGAGCGCCATGGCGAGACAACTGAGTCTCAGAGCCGCCAGGACCCACCGAACGCCACTTTAATTATTCAGCGGCTCAGTGTTACCATATCTCAGCACGCGCAAGAAATTGCCAGAGCTAAAAATAGAAATGTATTTTCAAAACCAAATTTATTATTTATAATGGTACTTCTATCCATTGTTTTTATAGGAATTACATTCATCAACAATACATCGGGGTTCCACAATATTAATATATATTGATGATTATTATTAGTATATATTGAATTGTATAATTAGAAATTATCTTTATCGCGGATTCAATTACATATAAGGGAATAATTCTATAATGAATGTAAAATAAATATTGCGTTTAAATCGTTGTAACCCATATTATAACAATTATTAAAAGGGAAATGAAAGTTTACTATATAAAACATACAATAATATTTAGAAGACATTTATTATCAAAATATCCAAAGGATTTTATATTATCAATTATAGATATTATAAGAGAATATTACCAAGAAATAAATGAAACTACTTCTAGATTAATCGTATTTACGTTGCTAAGGAAAAACAACTTCATATAAGCATATTGATCTTCAACTTGTGAAACTGATTTAATAACAAAAGGTCTTTATAATTGATTCTTGCAGTGCAAAAAATCATATCAACAATTGTATGACAGTTTTAACGATAAAAAACGATAATGAATTATGGGACAAACATCAATGGACGAGCAATACAAATACCTCGGAATAAAAATTACAATGACACTGATCAAAGTTCCATAAAATTCATTGTAGAAGTTAAGAATAAACATTTTATAAAATCACCTATAGGGTAATCATAAATTTATTCAAATTTATTATATTATATAAAGTAACTACGTATATATATTATAATTTATATTATAGTTTTACGAGGAAACGTATAAAACCTAAAGTAGATAGTGAATTAAAATGGCGTGAAAACGAATTAGCTAATAGAAGAAAGCGGTATTTATCGAACTACGGTAAAATCAATTTGATTTTTTATTAATGTTCATTCTGTGTTACAGTTTAAAGCAACTATTAGAACAAGAGACTTTAGCACTTACTATTGATTTAAAGGAAATAAGATCAATTAATGTAATAAATAAAAATAAAAACTCCGAAGAAGAAGTTCCAGAACCACAGAAAACTGTTATCGAAGATATCGAGAAATTACCACACAAACTTATTGATACGTAATATATATTTTTAAATATTATTCACATTTAATAAAATATATATCATGAAATAAACATATGTTTGCTTAAATTATAGTGATAAGTATGAGGAAATGAATAAAATCATTAATAACAACGAGGTTTAGAAATACAAAAAGTGCATGAGCTACAAATTAAAGATAAAAAAATTAAACGTGAACAAGACAAGAAAATAGATAATTATTGGCATGAAATAATGATAAATGATGTCCATAATAAGGTAATTGGATATGAAAAGTCTTCCATTACACATTTAATACATACATAATATTAATTATTAACATTTATAGAAAATTCAAGAGCAAAAAATAACCAGGGATAATATTTGTAAAATATCTGCAATGAAAAATTTCTTAGATTCACAAATAATTCGCGCAAAAGAAGCTAAGAAAAAGCAAGTGATTGAAGCAAAGATTAAAGAACTAGTACAATCCGCAGAGATTATAAAAAAATTGGAATTAGATATCACGGAAGGTATTATAAATAATGCATACATTCTTAGTATTGAAAATAATATACATTTTATCATTAATACAGTGCAGATAAAAGAAAAGACAAAGAAAAAAATGTTACAAGAAGAGCTTATGAAACAAATTAATATTCAAAAAGAGACAGTGAAAAAACAGAAAGCGGAAGAATTACATATGGAAAATATATTTTGTGATTTAGCAAACGAAGAATGTGAAAAAAATAAAAAGAAAATTATAACTGAACAGGTAATCAAATGTAATTACAATAAATAATATCAATTATTCAATTATGAAATATTTTCAATCAAGGAATTAAAAAGAAAAGAAGTTGATCTTTTCAATGAGCATCTATCGTCGTTGAAAACATATCGGAGAGATTTTGAAAAAAAGATTGATGAATCGATCCTAAGTGTTGCACACAATAAAATTATCGAGACGGAACATCAAATGAATGTTTTAAATCAAAGACGAAAAGAACTTCTTAAGGTATGGCTTAATATACTGTTTATCATTATAATATTTTAAAAAATAAACATATTCGTAGAATGCCGTTATCGGAAGAGAAATTCAAATCAATGAAAAGAAGCAAAGGGCGCAAGATTTAGCGAGTCAGGAAATGACAGATTTACATAATCGGATTCAGTATGAAAAACATTTAAAAGAACTCGTAAAACTGGAAAAAGAAAGTATGATTAAAACAAAAGATACCTATAAAACATATTTGTCGGAACAAATGAAAAAATTAAAAATTTCAAAGGTATTGTATTTTTATTATATAAATCGATTGCATTGTAATTATATTTATTTCAACTTCAGGACATTGAAAACGAGCAATTGAAAAAAGCATATGAAGCTAATATTGAGGAAGAAAATAAACTGAACGAAAAATGTTCAGAAGTCATGAGCAGGTATAAGTCAGACAAAAAAATAATATTACATATGTATGAATGAATAATTCTTATATTTATATTTATAGGGAAAGTAATATTTTAAGTTTACACCCCTTCACCAATTTAATGAAAAATAAACAATAAGGGATACAACTTCAATAATATGAGTAAGATATTTATTGTGAAATAGGACTATTAAATATTGATGTCATATTCATATTTTATATTAAATTATATATAATAACGTGGTTTGATTAAAAAATCCGTAGAATTTCTTTATTTATTTATCAATAATAATTTTCAGTAGGGCTTTTAGCTCCTCCTCAATGTTAGCAAAAAAATAACCTTTCATGCCTTTTTTCATCTTTTCGGGAACAGAAAAAAATCGCATAGAACCATGTCCGGAAAATATAGAGGTTGAGATATCAAAATGGTTTTGTTTTTGGCCAAAAATTCTTTCCACAAGAAAAAATCCCTGATGACACTAAAACCACGTGAAAGCTTTTTACCAAATAAAAAATTAAGCATCTAACATGGTTTTGTACGTCACGTTATAAGTATTGTCCCTGACAAATTGGTACACCTGTCAGGGACAAGTGTACCAACACGACCAAAAATATTGAGACAATTGGATTTATATAACCAGCAAAAATTAAATACTCTGGTTGTTTTTTTTATCAAAACATCATATAATTGTATCGTAAATAAGATTATTAAAATAAAACATTTTCAAAAAATTATTTCTTTTATTTAACATAACAAGTGTACATTCAAATTTGCCACAAATGCTCATTATTCGCAATTCAAATTTTAATTTAAGTAAAAATTCACATTGGATAATGATAACAGAATTTGCCTATTTTTATCAACAATTGATATAGATATTTAAAACTCGTGCGATTTATCAGAATAGTATAAAATAATAACTCAATAAATGAACACAACAATTCATAGGATTATGTCAGTTGACAAATAAATACATGGCCAAATATGTTCAAACAATTCCTTCACCAACGGTAAGCGTTTTTTTAAAAGTCTAAATAAAAATTTAAAACATAGCTTTCGACTCCGTAAAATTGCATTTTTTCTAGTATTCAAATTTATGCTGAAATAAATTAATATTCTATGAAAATATATTTGCGACAGATGAATACACCATCACAATTGTGCTAAATTTTAAACTAAAACATTATACAATTAAAATATTACAAAATTAAAAACAAAATAAATAAGACGCCGTCGTTAATATTTCCGCGTCTTGCGACAATTTTGAAAAACCCATACATTCATACTGACTAGATGTTAAATACTAATCGTTCATTAAAAAAAGATAGCGAGTCTACGATTGAATATATGAAGAAAGCGAAAATAATATACACAGTATGAGTCACAAAATTTTGTTTGTCTATACATCGATTACTAATAAATTATAAATATAATAATCCAGTTGCCGAAGCGTGAGCCAGCAACGCTCGAGCTGCTTGACGAGCTTCCAAATGCAATGTCACCTCATCTGCCCAGTCCCTGGCAACGCTACTGGGAGCACCGCGCAATAAATGAATGTAGCGCAAGGCCTGAGACCAATCGCAACGATCTACCCAGTATCTAAATAAATTTTAAAAAATACATAAAACATTACGATATAGTATAAAAAAAATTAAATAATTATACTAACCGAACGCGTTGAAGTATTTCGAAGGTTTCTAATTTACTAAATTCTACGGTCTGATCGTTGATTTCTTCTTTCGATATTGGGAAATTTTTAATTATCAACATACTCTGCAGCCACGAAAGAAAATAAACCGGTAAACCAGCACCTTCTTCCGGAACTAATGCCACTCTTCTACAAGCACTTTCAACCTGAACAATTTAAAAATATTAATATCAATTACAATTCAGCTATAATGAATTTAAATCATTACTAACGTTATTAAATCGCTCTCTCAATGCAAGTTCACTAAAAACTCCTCGATCGCGGACAGCAGACGGAACTCCGCGTAACACCGCCGTCACCAATTCATCAGATTCGGCTTTAAAAAAAATCAATAATCGTAAAATATATATTTATTTCAAATGCATTATTAATTATATATTTACCAGCTGCCGTTGTTATGGCATCTAATTCTCTCGATAATGGCATCGGCGCCGATGTGTCTCTTCTCAAAGCCGATTCCAAGGCTTCGCAAGCAGCCCACAACTTCTGTGATTGTCTCGCCATTTTATCAGCATCAGATCGGGCTGAAATAATTTTAAATTATTCTATAATCTAAAGCCTAAAAATAGTTTGCATTCATTTAAATCTAAATAACATTGAATTTATAATATTTCTACCTTTAAGATCATCATCAACAGCTGCATAAAATTTTAAATAATTAAAATAATATGATTTTGCTCTGAATTTATTTTTTTACAATGATTTAATACCTTTAAGCGCATCATCGACTCCTTGCAGACGTCCCAAAACAGCGGCCAATTTCAATTCGTGTTCTGTCCTTTGATTCTCGGAGCGTTCCTCGGCAGAATGGCGTTCCAATTTTGCGACCTGAATAATTAAATGAAATATTATTTAGAAAATATAAGCGGAATTTCCATTTAGCAATAAAAAATTACCTCGACGGTGCACTTTTGAATGGCGTCCTGTAAATGCAGTGCATGGAGGTCCAATTGTTTTTTTAATTCGGTTTCTAAATTCTGTCTCGCGTGACCTTGAGCTACTAACTCCTGTGTAGAAAAAAAATATTTATTACATATAAAATAAAGAATAATGCTAAAAATAAAATAATATCGTACTTTTTTCTGGTTAAGAAGTGCTAGCCTCTGCCTTTCTTTATCCAAAGCAACCTCTACTTTTGCACGAATCAAATCCTCATCGGTTCCTGAAATATGGATTATTAATTATAATTAAGTAATAAAAAATGAGGAAAAAAGCTATGATAATTATATTATTACCAGTAAGAGCATTTTCTACTCGTTGCGTCAGATAGTTTTCTTGACGAGCAAGCATTTGTTGATAGAGTAAAACCCGACGGAGTGCCAAAAGAAGTAATGCATCAGGATTTCCTCCATGGAGATCTAATTTTTGAGCTCCTATATCCGCATCAGGAAACATTGCCTATAATTTTAAAATAATAATAATTTCAAAAAAATCATCTTCGATTCGTAATCCGGGAATGATGTATGTTTTGATATAAAAAAATATCCTTTTTCCCAAGTCCAGCGGTAATGGGAGAAGTGTGACCGTCAGAATGTTGTGAAGTTGCATCCTGATGCAGTTTCACATGAAAAAAAATGCCAGTGAAGCCACGAGAAATATTTAAGCTAACATATTGGATGTCAGGAAATGTCAACATTGATTTAAAAAAAAATTCCGGGAAAATTGTTTTGGAAAATGAACCTGGAAGATGACGGCATAGTCGAGTGAATAAAGTGACTATGAAAACTGAAATCGAAGCAAAGCCAATGATGAATATCGACGAATTATTTCATTATATCGGCCTATCCTGGTCTACCACTCAATGTTGTCCAAAATTTATACCAAAAATTCAAATACAAGGTGTTTGGATCCTGCACAATTTATCCGACGGCAACAAGATGGAATGTCGCCACATATGCAGATTATTGCTAGAAAAAAAACAATACCACTCGTTTCTCCGAGATTGAAAGTGGAGATGGGTTCTCTACTCGAACGTTACTGAACAAAAATCAATTCCGACTCTGAACAAAAATCAATCAAACCCATGTGATGGGATGCGAAAGGAATAATTAATTATGAATTGTTGAAATATGGCCAAACCATCCGGCAGAGTTGTATACGCCTCAATCTGACGACCCATTACTTGAATATTATTTGAATATCATCTTGTTTTGTCAAAACCCAACATTCAGATCCGTATTTTAGGACGGACCTGATGAGGGTCTCGATCGAGGGAATCAATCTCTTCTCTTTCCGAGTATGGCCAAAGAACAAGGTACTGGCACCCAAAACAATAATCAATGACGATAGACCTGAACACCTGCAGCAGCCTGAAAAAGCGAATACAAGTAAAACGTAATCTCTCCGCTGCCAAAATTCCTTACTCTCCGATGTCCAAAAATTGTCATCAAGTACGCGTAAAAGGATCAAGAGACCACGGCTTACTTCAATTGTTTTTGATCAGGCACATTATATATTTTATTATAGAATTGTATTGTGTGCAACTAAATCTTTTGAGTGCGGCATTAGTTGCGAAAACCGTAAAATAATCCTGCAACATGACAACGCTCTTCCTCATGTGACTGTTATTGCGAAAAAAATTAACGACCTCCGTTGGGACACTTTATTGCATCCACCATATTCACCAGATCTGGCTTCTTCAGATTACCATCTGTTCCGGTCGATGGAACATTTTTTGATAGATAATAAAACTATAACAGCGAACGAGGTAGAATAGGCCCTTTCCGTGTATTTCGTTATTCAAAACCATATGATTTAATAAATAGATAGCAGAAAGTCCAAGATAATCATGGAAATTACTCTGTGTATTAATTCTGGGTCCCCCTAATACTTACTTGAAGTTCTTCAATGAAATATCGACGAGCTTGTTCCACCTGAGGCCAATATCGTTTCGAGAATGAAGCTGATGCGCTAGCACGATCGTATTCGTCTCTCAGTTTTTCTACTTCTCTACGGGTACGTTCGGCAACTGGACCTTTTCCTCCCCCCAAAACCTCATCTGTTTGAATACAAATCCGATAATAAATAAATGGTAATAAACAAATATATTTGAATGGATATAATAAATGCGTACCTAATCTTTTAGCAGCTTTTTTTACATCGTCCTCCGCTTGATTAGTGCTGACTGTTGAATTTTTTAATTCATCTAAAATATGTTGACTTATGTTATCCGCGGAACTTTCCATTATCTGAAATACATCCAATTTTTTAAATAAACACTATTTATTTTGCCGAAACTACGAAATTAATTATTTTATTACCGCATCTGCTTTACGAGCATAATTATTTAAAGTCTCAATAGCCCTTTTATAAGCGTTGATTGCTGCTCTGCCGGCAGCTTCAATTTCGAACACATCCTCAACGACAGCCTTTTCTATTATTACGGGAATATTTTCAATTACAGGAGGAGGAATCGATTTTGGAGCTGAAATAATAATGAATTCATTTTAATAAATAACACGTTTATTCAATAATATAAAAAAAATATATATTTACCTTCTACGGGGGCTAACAGGTCTGTTTTCTTGGGTGCCGGTTTAGGTGTGATTGGTTTTGTTGGGGTAATATCAGCTTTAGGGGGCTCTTTAGAACTGCCAAAAATCATATCGGATGCCGATGATGCAAAATTACGTGTAGTTGATATAGCCGAAGACACTGCATTATCCTTTTCTCCATACATCATTGCAATTGCATCATCAGTCCATGGCATATAATCTTTTAAAATATCACGTAAATCCTGATTTTTTCTATAAATTTAATCATTCGCATAAATACATTGAATATGATCTTAATTTAAATGATTTTAATACATACTTTGCATATGCCAATGTAGCTGTGGTTAAAGCTGTAGTTCCGAGCACTGTCAAGAATAATTTAGTGCCGATTCTTGAGCCAGATTTTGGTGATTCACCTGGGGGCGGAGGTGGTGGTGTAGATGAAAAGCCATTAGTAGATGCCAATATAATTCTACCATTCACCTGTAATATTGTATTTCTGATTAAAATCTAATCTATAAATTGATGTAACATTTCATTTAATATATTAACAAAAATTACAACCAACTCAAATCATATGATTTTTATATTTAATTTATTAAATAGTTTCAATCAATACATATGATTGTAAAATTAATAAACACGGGGCTCGATGGAATCATGGCCTAATCATTAAGTATTATAATGTTTGAGGTTATGATGTTACATAAGAAAAAATAAAATTGTTGAATAAATATGCCATTGAATTTGTTTCAACGATTATTTTTAAATGTTGAATGTATTGATTAGCAAGTTTTTTATGTTTGACAGTTAAGGTGGGGGCGCGCGGGGTGAGGGGCCGGCGAGGGCGGCTGCTCACCTGCACGGAGCGGGCAGCCCCCGCGTATGTCCGCAACATCCTTCAACGCCGACCAATCCGCCAGCTCGCGGCCTCAACCTCCAAATGAATGACCATATACCGTCGACGCGGTGTAAAGTAACCCCACTATACGATAGAGGGATGTTTTTCAATTAAAATGCTTTTACACCATTTTAAACGATCTAAACATAATGACAAAAACTAAGGATAAATTTATCACATTAATTATAATAGGAGATTATAAGTTATTATTCAAGAATTTTCAACTCCTCTTTTAACGCAAATTTAACCTATTAAATATATAATTTTATGATCTTTGCAATGTTTTGCAAAAATGTGTACATTATATACAAACTTAATTATAAGATTTCATAAAAAATCTATAATTTTATAATTCATGGAGTTTTTAACTTTTGCTCATTTTTTCCATTCATATTTTAGTTATTTAATTAGGCAAATATTAAAACTAAGAACATATTTATATTATATATGTATAAAATACTAGTCATTTAATGGGTATTTAATAATAAATAAACACAAAGGAGACGGATCGGATTTTTATAATTTATTTTAAAACAATATATTACAATATATTCATTCGACAATAGTGTGAGTATCAAACATCAATCACAGGAATGTAATTATGAGATAAACAGTTATTTGCAACATTAAAATCAATTTTCATACAAATAGATTTTATGGTGATAGCAACTAATACGTCTGCACAGATTATGTCATTGTATAAAAACGTTTTTTATAGTCTTGTCCTTAGAATTAGAAATCTACAAAAAGTTTGTGAAAAACTATAACATTTCTGTGATAAAAAAATCATACAGATGTCTCAAACTTACTTTACAAATCGACCAATATATATAAATAAAAACGTTAGAAATGAAAGAGTTGATGAATTTTGAAAAAACAATATGCATATAAGTTAAAATGTTATTTATTATGAAGATGCGTTTATTAAATAACTAAATTCGAAATTCGTAGTATTCTAAAATAAATAAATAACTCGGATGATTATTAACTGAATCAACGCAATGATACATTTCACGTTACATATCGAGAAGGATTTTAAGGGGATAAAAGTAATGTCACATTTTATATATAAATGGAGTATGTTTAATTTTTTACACATACACAAAGATAATGAGTGTAACAGTGTTACACATTGGTTAATAGTTCAAATCACATTTACTCAACGCAGAACAAAGATCTCGCTAATAAAATCTTTTTCTCGTTTTTTCTTGCTGTTTTTGATAAAACATAATTCCCATAACTACGCATACCACCAAAGCAATTGCTCCGACCATTAACAACAGGAACAATTTGATTCCAGACAGCGAAGATGGTTTTGGATCTTCGATATGGTCTCTTGGTGGTTCAAATAATGCAGCCGATGGTATAAGCTTCGATCGATCCACCTCGTTATCACCCTAAAAATAATATCATCGTAAGTAACGTGTCAAAATATAAATAAAACGTACAAATTGAAATACTAACTTCTTCCACATCCAGCTCGTACATCTTAAGAGATAAAAGGTCATGGGTATCGCTTAAATCTCCAGTAGTTGCTGACACTCCGAAATAATAAGTCGTTGGCAATATTATGCCCTGAACAGAAAAGCATTCCTTCCATGCATTTTTTCCTTCAAAATCTGATGAAACTATTGACATAAAATAAAAAAAATTGTTAATAAAAATGTAAATTTCGTTTTTTTAAATTAAAATGATTATTTACCTGTGAGTACATCATTTTCGTATCTAACGGAGAGATGAGTGTCTCTGTCTAAATTGCGAAATCGTGCCTCACATCCGGCAATTTGAGTATGAGTTCCATCTCGGTCATGATCATAGTGTAAAGTGCCATTGTTTACCATAGCCGATATATACGGATGTTGGTGCTTTAAAAAATATCATTATATTATAATTTACATAGACAAACGATGAATAATTCGGTTGATTATAAATACATACATTATGTACACCGTTGTGATTACTATAAGTATCTAATATAATGGCGAGTCCTACAAAATAGTCGATATTTCCAAAAACTGGTCCCGTTTTCATTCTGTCGCGAACATACCATATCGCCATGCCGTCACCGAATAAATCCTTACCCTTACCGTGCACCTTAAATTGTATTTGGAGTTCCCAGTTCTTAGACATACATGGCTGAAAGAAATAAAAAATTAATGTCAAAAAAAAATATGCAAAATGTCGATTCCACCTCAAAAATTGTAAAGCATGCAAAACCAGGTTAAACCTTTTTGACAGCCAATAATAAAGTAAGCATCTAACATGGCAGCTAACCAATGTCAAGATATAATTTTTGACATGTCGGGAACAAGTGTACCGAACTTCAAAAAAACTTTTCTAGGACTTGTGGTGGTTATTTCGCAGAGTTCGAGATTAATTTACACCGTTGCATTGGCAACACTTTTGTGTCCTGGGAAGGCATGGTAACATTTTATCACAGGACTAATTTCTTCGCTCGGCAGTTGCAGTATGAAAACGCTCCTGCATTATTCTCCCTCAAAAGATGTAGCTGCCGTTGCCTACGAGCTACACAGACGTCAAAATAACAACTCTGGAGACTTGTATGGCCATTTAATTAGATTAATGATCCACAGACCAGAACATCGTTGACGTCAGGCTGTTATCAGTCCGCCCTGTGGACTCATGCCCTGTCACAAGGACACCCAGTCCCGGCCACACGTCGTGATCATCAGAGGAATACTCCTCTGCAGATACTCTTGGCATCAGACTATGGTTTTTAAGGCTTCAAGCTATGTCTATGAACGTTATGATGACTTCTTACTTCTTATAATGCTTCCTCTGTTGACTCATTTACTGAATATAAAACTGAGCGGAACCATTGTCAAGTTATTACTCACAACTCGTATCGTACATTATTTGTCCCAGCTAAGAGACTGAAAATAATTTAAGGCGGGGAAAAAAATCTCGGAGAAATATTTAGTTTAATAGGAAGTTGATAGAAGAAAACGTTTGGGATTAGCACCAACAACTCTAAATTAAATAAGAATGGGATTCGTAATATAATAAAAAAAAGCGGTGGATTATATAAGAAACATGGTTCAGTAAAAGTCTATTTATTTATAGCTTCCTAAGCTATAGAAAAAATTTTCACTGGCTTTTTTTATTTATCGTTTTTCTGCATTACTCGTTGTTTCCGAGGGGAATTGAGGTTCTACCATATATTGCTTAATATGTATATACACATTATGTAAGCAATATGGTAAATACCGATGGCGCAAGTGTGGAACCACATGTAAATTTTACCCAATATATAATTGTCATATTTATATTATGTTTGTTTAAGTGTATACATTCAAAATTCGTTTGTTATCGAATACGTTATTTATAGGTCATACGTACAGTAGAGTCCTATGCTCGAGATTCCAACATATTTATATTTAATTAGTCGTCAGAAACAAAAACAAATCAATAAAATTCATTGTGCAAATAATACAATCATTCATATTTTAACATTATTACTGTTATAGATTGGACTTAATTTATATGAATTACGAGTGATAAGCGTCAATAATTAATCATCAATCATAATGATAATGACCCTTAAAAATATTTACCACAGAGTTCCAAATGGCTCCACTTCTGCTCTGCTCGTCTGACGTGATTCTCACATGTTTTGGAGTAACAATTGTATGACCGGTAAAATCCCAAAACGGGATTGCAGTTCCTGTACCTAGAAATATATAAAATCATAGATTAATAACCGCAATAATTTTTATCCACTTTATTCTGACAATTAAGATAAGATAGGCTAATTGCACTGTAAAATAATTTACAAATTAAATAATAAATAATTATCATAAATTTAACCTTTTCATTGTGTTAAAGCTGGCATGCATTACATGCGTAATCACTTTATATGAAGGTTATTAAACTCGAACATAAATGAAAAATAAAACTGCAACAAAATAATCGTTATTGTATATTATTGAATAATCGTAACGGAATGTGTTTTTTTATATTTTTAGAATTGATTTAGTGCCAAATAACGATATCATATTTAATCTGCATAATTGTAGCACGACATGCAATGTCACATTGCATGGTGATTAAGATGTTGCATACTAATTAGTATGGGCGAATAAAAATTACGCGAATGTCTAAAGGTAGTGTGCGCGAATAAAGAGTAATGATAATTCGTCTGATGTTTAATGTAACGGTTTCCGAGTCAGTGGGCGATAACTGACGTGTACGTCAATTCAATGTGCATACTTGACAATTGTAATGTGAGGTTACCTTGATAAGGCTTTGTCAACGAGTGCTCTCGTTTCATGTAGTCTTTTGTATTCCAATCCGCGTTCGTTCCCACTATCAAAATCGTTGCAAAAACATATTTCAGCGCCATATCCTGGGAACCTATTAACAATAGACCGAGCAACAAAAACAAACCGAACAGATGAAACCGGCGAATGAACTCTGAACGGTGCAGTGCTGCCACCTTTCGATGCTAATGGCAACACTCAATGACGCACTGACATTTAGTTATCTCAAAATGTTTTTCCATTATCCCTCATAGATGTCGCTAAAAGATTTAACACGATCGATATATAATACATTTAAATAGGGGCTGAAAATCAATAATAGCAGCAATATTTCCAAATGAATAATTAATATTTAATAATGCTAATTTATTAAAATTATTTTTAATATAATTCATATATAAAGTTGTATTTATCTCATTAGGGTTGTTAAAATTCGCAGGGACAAATAATACATATTAGAATTAAATAAAATTATGGCCATTAAAAATTTGCTTAAAACTTCTTCTTCTTCGAATGTCGTACGCTTTATATGTACATAAATGTTGGCCATGATTTTAAATATTTAATGATTGCCAACATAATGATACATCCCCTAAAATGATTATTCTTCTAATCAGAATATATCAAATATTTAAATGACAATTATGTGAAACAGCAATGAAATCTATCTTAATATTCGCGGAACATGATTCCCTACAATTTCTTTTTAACTACGAAGTTAATAAAAACGATCAAAGAATAACATTCTATAACATTAACCCTTTGCACTCCAAAGGTTTTTTCAAAAAGTTTCTACCAGCTCCAAGCAATTTTTAGACAATTTTCTCAAATAAAAGATAATTTTGTAAAAAGTGGGTAAAACAGGTTTTTTGTTAAAAAATGTAAATTTATTTTATTGTTAAGATGTTTATTTATTGAATCAAATTTAATAAAAAATTGTAGTGTGGTATATTTTAAAACATTCTCCTGGATGAAGGGATGGTTTTCGCTCGCACGTATCGCAAAAAAATGTTGTTCTTCTTCTTTTTCCAGTTGTATTGCGATCAGAACATACCAAACAGTCTTTGTATTTTGTGCCATCATATGAAATGGGGAGCACCATCCAAATTTCTGTTCCTGATCACTTTGTCGACGCACGCGCCGGTTTGGACTTCTCGGCACGAAAATTTCCACTAACTCCATCAACAAACTCTGTCGAAATTTCTTATGGCTTAGGGTTTTTTCTACCTTTTTTTTCACATTCGGTATATAATATATAAGCACTTACAATGGATGCTTCCATCCAATAAAAAAAATAATTTCCTCCACCATTTCAGAAAGTTGCATAAAACAATATGACGTCGCATATTGGCCAGCCGTGTTCACTCCCACCCATATTTTATGTAATTACACTACACAGGCTTTCTGGATAAGTTCGCTGGGTAGTAGGTTGAGATCTTCTGACTCTCCTTCTCACTGATTGGGATGATGATGTATACTTCGTACTTAGCATTGTTACAATACGTTTATCTCTCCAAGCTAATACCAACGTATCTTCGGCCCCGTATTAGATGTCCCAGTTGAAAAAGTAATGTTCGATATATATGGATCAATATTTGTTACATCCACCCATGATGTAGTAGTAATAACTGGAGCCAAAACAACACTATCGTTTTCACTATCACTATGAATCTGCACAACACGCCGTCCTGGCCAACTCTTTGGAGCCAATATATCTTCCTCAGAATTAGAGTCAGTTACAAAAGATGTAGTAGATAACGATACGCCAACTGTGAATCTGACCAATGAAATGTTCTTCAGATAAATCCGAAGTCGTTCTAATATCTCATCCAATTCATTCATGTATTCATCATCACTGCTTTCAAATTCATTGTCAGTTGAGATCTTCCTAGCTCGAGACATTTTCTGGGCTATAAATGTTAAAAATTAATCCATTTACAACTATATATAATTATCTAAAACACACAGGATGTAAAAACTTACTTGTAATCCAAAAATATTGAAACAATCCTATCAGTGACACAGTTCAACAGATACTAAATATCGTTGAAAATGTACATTATACCTGCACCCCGACATATTTTTTTTTCACATTCCAAGAAACAAAATGTGAATGTTCAATTCAAAGAAAACATTTACATTCTCTTTCTAGACATATACCTGACCCCCATCAGGCAAAAAAAATATCAGAAATGCCAAAAAATAATTCGTAAAATGTACTTTATCGTAATTTGTCCACACGTTGTGAATAGTGGAGCTGCTGGTAATATTATTAGTTGTCCAATACGTGTGGACAGTGGAGCACAAAGGGTTTAAGGATATAAATACAGAATTGCTGAAGGAGTTAAGCGCATTATCGAAAATCGCGGTTTAGAAGTGCTTCCAGATTGGAAAAAAAAACCAGTAAAGGTGTGTAATATATCTGATGGATACAAAATTAATATTGATGAATAAATAAAGATTTTTGCGTATTTTATATCTAATCTTTATTGCGAAATATTTTTTTAAAAAATAAATAAATTATAATTCAGTCGCTTTTAAATATGATGATAAAGATTGAGAAGCTTTCGTGACAGAATGCATTTGGAATGAAAGTGAATGGAAACTAGCATATGCTCAAACTTTTTATAATTTATTTTGCAATTAAATAATAATGCGATTTGGTCCATAGTTTGTTATCAGGAAATCAGAGATACGAGTCTAATAATTCTATCGATGTATTAATTGGTTTAAAAAAATGATTAAATCTTCGATTTTGCAAAAAAAAATATTTTTAAATTACCAAAATCTGAATAAAATCAAATTGTTTTACGTATAACCTTCAAATGAAATGTATGCAAAATTATGCTATTTGAAGAACACTCGATGGTCTTTACCTGAATATCATTCACACCTTGAATATGCAAAAATAGAGATTTTAGTTTCTGATTTCGGCGATAAAAAAACTTCTTTATCTTATAATTATTACCTTTACATTTAAAAAAATCACTTACATAATATTTACATCTTTGTTCAGCTCACAAATCTGTGATATTTTATTTTAATTTAATTTATGTCCAGGTATTAAATTTTATTTATTTCCATACTAATGCTGAATGCTTTTCTTGTCTTATATCTTGGAATCATATTTTATGGCGCCGTATCAATGAAAAATACGTCAAAAATGTATATTTCTATATTATGTATGTAATAAGGTGTTTATATCAATTGTTCAAATTTAATTTATTTAAACCAGTGATACTCAAATGTTGCGATTCAGATTGATTTCCATGAAGATCGATGACCGGTCATGTTAAATCATTCACACCCATGAAATGACTGGGTGGATGTGATTTTGGACAATTTTTTTTATCTACGGACCAAAATAGCTGCAATAATATCATACTCATCCACTGTATTATATCATTCTGTTAGCAGGTACGATTTATTTGATACGTATCATTTTCGCGTTAATATAGTAACACATTTTCACCTGAAAAAATAAATATTTTTTTTCATAAATTAAAAGAAAAATAAATATGATTGATTAATTCGTATATATTGTTAAATGCATGTATCAGATTTTTTTAATTTGTGTTGATATTCGTCGACGATCCGCTTAGGATTGTTGGCGACACTGTTAAATGAGCAATGCTCCAGCAGCGACTTATCTCATTAAAAAAACAAACATGTTACAATCTGATAATATAAATTGAATATTCATAATATAAATTATAGCTACGAGAATAAATAAATTCGCAGGCAGAAAGTGCAGTGCAGCTATTCTGGTCGCAACATTTATCCAATACAGGAAGAGAGAGACGAGCAGGTTGTTGGCACTCCCCACTTCCCTTCTGCAGAGCAGTTTGGTCTCACGTAAGATATTCCTGTATGCTCTTATATAGACGAATTAAGTAGGTACTCGATCGCAAGCACTCGTCAATTTATAAAATTCGATCCCTATAGGACGTATTGAAGGAAAATCGGCGACATCCTTCGATCACAGCAGAAAAATTTCCCATGAGATGATGTTAAAAAATGATGAATTATAGCCAGACTCATAATCTGCATTAAAAATATATATTTTATATTTATTGATCCATGTGGACATTATTATTAAATATTTTATGGACAAATCCGAGAGCCGAAAACAACTAGCTCCAAAATTCTAAGTGTAACTATCTAAAATAGTTAGGGGAGACCTGTGAATTATTTTATTGGTCTAGCGCCAGGGGTTATTCACCTTTGAGACCAACGTTTCATCAGCCGTCGGTGAACATTTAAAAATTTAGAGAGAAAAATACACGAAATGTTTTTCAGTATCAACATTTCTTGAATATTACATAATATTAAAATTTAATGCATATATCTTACGCTGAAATTGCATCAATCTATAATAATTATATAAAATAGGCTGCTGAACAAAAATGTTCAGAAATTTCGGATGATTTAATATATCAAAATTTATTCAAAATGGAAAATCTTAGCGTGCATGGTAATTATTTAAATTCTCAATATATTATTCGCATGAACTTTATATTAGTATATCATAAATAAACACATTTTTATTCAATTTGGGAAAACCTTCTCTCTTTTAGGTATGATCATCAATATGCAATAATTTATTTATAACGCAGCTCATCTTATCGCATCTCAAATGTATGCTAGTATAATTAATTAAAATTTACATATTTTTTTAGCAGCCATTATATCAACTTGAATGCAATTTTATGGTGTGATACAGAAAATATTAATGTTAATTTCGCGAAAAAACCAATATTAAATAATTGCATTTCGAGAATTACCATATTTTTATAGACAATTTAGTTAATTCATTTTTTTTGTAATACGTTAGCAAAACAAAACTAGTGGAAATAAATTAAATCAATTGATAATCTCATATTCCCAATAATCCTACACAATATGCAGGATTATTGTCTTTTCACTGATGTTAGCTCCTCTATTCATTCGTTAGTTTTTATCTGCAAATGCCTTGTGATTTATGATTGATGTTTTGAATATGAATTCCATGCAAATTTTCATACAAAACAGTTTATTGCCTACATATATTGAACATCAAATGTCCTTATAAAAAAATATAAAAAAAGCCTATTCAATAATAAAACGATAGATTAAAGTTTTATATAATAATAATTTCTAAAATGTGTGTACTTTGTTGTTGTTTCATATAAGCATAATTATTTGTCCCAAAATTGTTGTAAATAAAATCAATAAAAATATCAAACTTTGGATCAATCGATATCAAGAAATATCAAAATCATCTGGCACATAATATTTTTATCATAATACTATTAACTAAATTTCAGATGGAGTCTAGGGGTTAAATTAATTGAAATCTTTAGTTAGTTGTTATAATAATCCAGTAGATAGATAAAGGTTTTTCACACAGTAGATACGTTTCACTAAAACTCATGTAAAAAAATGTAATAGAATTCATGCATTGTTAAAGCTTTTTGTTTGTTATTACTGCTCATTATTGTTGATTTTTTTTTATTATTAGGAGATCTGCTATCCACATTTGTGTTTTTTTTAAAAATAATTTGAATCTGCAGGCCTCGTTGCAATTTTAAAGCTTGTGTTAAGCCCGGATCATATTTGAGAACATGCTGTTCCATACTTTTAGCAAATTGCAAGCCCTCGTGAATTAAAGTAGCTGATAAAAAGTTAGTTGTTAAATTTCTCTATTGTGTTTACTTATTAGCCATTGATCAAAATTATGTCCTTTTGTACCAATAAACACCGGGACGTAAGAACGCGCAAAACCAAAATAATATATATGAATATTTTGTTTTTGGGAATAGTGTACAAATACTTTTTGTAAAAATATAGTATTTGTTCTTTTACATGGATCGTGTGTTATTTCAAAATCATATAAAAAGAGTCGAGTATATATGAGGCGAGAGACAAAAAATGACGGTTGTAGCCCAATAAACTAATATAAGATGTAAATAAAAAAATTCTTACAATCTAAAACCAATCTTTGAATATGTTTTTTTGGGTCTGGTTCGACATTTTATCAAACAAAAAATACGCCATTCATATAACGCAATTTTCACAAATTGTATAGGGTTTCTATATTCATTGCTTCTTGTTCTACAAATTATTTTAAAAATGTGTAGAAAAAATATATTGTTTTTGGCGATTCAATTGAATTTAATAATTAAAAAAAAAACCTAGATTGCTAAAAATAAAAGATATTTTACATATAATAAAAAACTGCGTAAATTGAGACTTGGAGCTCCATACAATAATGAGAAATCACGTCAAACGAATATAAAATTGAAAACGAATAACAATGCATACTATTTAATAATAATATGTATTTGAAAACATTTCTATATCATTATTATCATCATCATTTGCCAGCCACGAGACACTCACTCACTGAGTGTTTGAGCCTTACAAGACTCCCATATATTAGTCGAGGCCAAGGGACTCGGGATATCACAATGTCGTGAGGACTCCCCTTCTATAATATTAAATATATGTAACATTAAAACGTAATAACTATTTTAATATTATTCTTCATCGCTTCTATATTCCAATCTAAACAAATATTTTGATTATAATCACTTATATTGTTATATATTATTTATTGTCGATTTTAAGAACAGTAATTTATTTTTAATTCTTTTCCCTCTTCACGCCCCTAATTATCCGCTGCCTGTGTGTGCCGCACCACATGGACGACGCGCCCCTGTACAGATTCTCCTGAATTTACCCCTACTAAATAATATGTTACCAATTTTTATTAATATATTTTGATATCGACCGCAGATAATTTTTAAATCTCGCTGAAATTTAACAACGCGTTCGATATCTCCAATTTACTATTCAATTGTAGAGCTTCAGCAATATTTTTCTTAGGAAATTAATTTGGTTTGTCAGAATTATCTGATATCACCTTCAAGATACGATTTATTGGTTTCAGTTACCATTGTAATTGAGTCTAATCCGTCTATTTCTTAATCAATGAATAACTCATCAATGTTGACGAATTCAAAATGTTCAAATCTTTATCCAAATGCAGTCGATAATTATTATATTTTAAGAATATCACGTTTAACTTCTTATGCCTTTCCAGTATATAATACACCTTGGCATCGTATAACACAGGTTTATACTACACGGTTAATGATTAATGCCATTATTTTGTACCATAATCTTTAAATAACACGATTTCGAAAAAAAATCATAATGAAATAAAATACTGCGCGTACATGCTCAGTAATAATAGAAAAGATGGAAAGGGTTCTTATACTATTGGTAGAAGTCTGCAATGACAAAAACATACATATATAGATAGAAACATTATTAAAAAAAGAGCATTAAAAATGTATGATAGTTTAAAAAGAACTGTCGTCATCTGAAGATCAACAATCACAATTTTCTTGCTAGTAGAGGACGGTTTGAAAATTTTAAGAAACGATTCTACTTCATATTAAAATTCAATAAGAAATTGGGTCGGCTGTCCTAGAATCTTTCAAAAAATGAATACTTCAGAATTAGCCGAAATAATAAACACTCACAACAACATATAGAATTGTTAGTGATATTTAAACCTCGTACAACACGGATTTATATTACACGACGTTTTTTTGGAACCATATGACCGTGCTATACGAGGCCATGGTGTATTCAATATTTAGCAATTTGCTTTCAATATGTATTTTTTTCATGACCGCGTAATTTAAATACATATCATGATATATGTATTTTAATTAATTAAAATTTTCCTACGATGTATTGGTTTTCAATAGGAAATACATTTAAATCGCAAGCGTACGAAAATATGGCAAATTTTCGCACGCTCGCCATTTGCAATTATGTTTGGAAAACGTAAAAGTTTTCAGCAATTAGCCGTGCATCATAATAGCCGCGAGATGGCACACAGATTGTGTTTCGCCCGGTTACATAATGTGAATATGCAGATGAGCGGTGCACACGGTGGTGTGCGGGAGGGCGCGTGTGTGCGTGCGTGTGTGCGCGGCCGAGTCGTGTCGGCCCTCGGCGCGAGCAAGGCAAGAGCAACAAGAGCCGGTGTAATCCTCGTATCTGTGTTCACACAATACAGTAGGTGAATGTCCCTGAGTGAGTTTACTGGGCTAAAAGGTGAACGCTCTCTGACGCCGGTAAGAACACAACCGGCCGATACATGTGACGGAGACGTCATCAACCGTCGAACTGTCGAATCCGACCTCATCCGCATCCGCACAGCGGTGCAGAACTCGCGTTCAAGTTCACCGCATTCGAAGGCGTCGTCGTCGATCAGCGCTCGCCGGCTGACGTCACAAGGGCGACCGCGCGGACCGAACCTTTCTAAAGAAAGCGAACACCGCCGATTAACATAAACGGCCGCGCTCGTCAGCTGTCTCTCGCGCCTGCCAACGGCAGAAAGGCGCGGAAAGATGCGAGAAGATTCCGCTTTCCGGCCGGAAGAAAACCGCGATGGCCTTTCCGTCCGCGAAATTTAATTTGGGAGCCGAGATACCGTAAGTCTAGCGGATAATTAGTATCGTGTGCGTCGAGAGCTCCGTTACAATTTCTACGATACGTACTTTCCCGTCTTCCTCTCCTTCTATTTTTAGAAATATCAAATTGAAAAATGGCGTCGTGTTCGGCGCTCGCGAAAAAAAGCAGAACCCGTCGAAACGTAGCAGTACATCGCGATTCAAATAGAGAGAAGAGAAAAAAAAATGCGACGAAAGACCGAACAACTGTTCGCGACGCAGCGTTCGATAGATCCGTTCTGAAATCATTGTAGTGCGCAACGTGCAGAACAATCGACTTATATATTAGCGTAACACTCTTAACGATCTACAAACCGCGATGATTGCCCGACAAATCCTTATTTTATGCTCCACTCGATCGGACGCACGGTATGTGTCGGTTCCGTGCTGAAAAATTCTCGGCACCGGGGACATATTCGCGCTGGAAGTCGCGATTTTTCAAGCGCGCGGGTTGTCGACACCTGTCCCACTCGAAGTGGTTGTTCCCCACGCGCGCCAGTACCGGCGGCATACCGAGCAAGTTTGTGACGATGCCACAACCGAGCCTCACTATTTTATTCATATGCAACTTTGTGCATACAGAGAGGTGGGTGAGATAAAGCAGCCAACCTCCCACATTTCAAGAACACTTGGGTCGTTACACCACCGGAGACCGGCTAGTTTGGACGCGGCGCCAAAAATACGCTTGCCACTCATTATGATTCCAGCTCTGGGCCAATTTACAACTTCTTTCACGACGTGCGGCCGACACTTCCTGATGCTATGCCGACTGCAGATCGATGCCCAGCTTTAATTCAAACGACAAGGTTTTTTTGGCGAATTGTTGAAATCGATTCCCATGCGGCATTAGAGCGAATTTCAGCTCGATCTGATATCGCGACATCCGTGCGAAAACATACGTCAATGCTAATTAATGATTCTGGCACACAATGCTTTTTTACATATTTTTTTAAATAACAAAAATAAATTGTACTGCGCATTTAAATTATTTCCAAAATTTACAAAACATTGGGCTTAGTGATATTTTATTGATAAACATAAACCACTTAATACGATATCGTTAATTCATGTTAAATTAATTTCATAGTTAAAGCAATAAATATACTTATTAATAACAAAGCTAAAGGCGCAGACCCGAGATAACTCTGACGTGGCATACTATTTTTAGAAAAATCGCGCATTAGAAAATTATAAAAACAAAATAAAATTGACCTTCAGGCTTCAGAATTTATATTATTTATAAACGTTTTCGCGTAAAATGAGCTCCATTGTGCTTTTTTTAGTTAAATGTACACAGATAGCAGTAGTTGTACAGATTAGATAATAAAAACTCCAAATTGTATCTGCTTCTCCCATTTAGGATTTACCGACACATTAACAAACCTCAAGCATTACTCAACGAATCTATCAGACAAATGATCGATAGTTCGTATTTTTCCCTTTCCATATTAGAATTAATTAAACTTATACTCCTTCTTTACTTCCCTTTTAAATATCATTAAAATAATTAAATAATAATCCCCAGAAAAATTAGAAAAAATAAATTGTGCGCTACTTCTAATTTCTACTTCATCAGAATTTTTTCGAATTTCTTTCCCTCATAAAATTAAATATTACAAAATAAAAATCGAAAATATATAGAGTTAAAACGAAATAAAAAGAGACAGTCCCGTATAAAAAAAAAAAAAAAAAAAAATTAACCAATTCGTCACGGCGGCTCGAAACCAACTGAATCGTCCGAAGGGGGTCTATTAATAATAGAAAATAGACCCCAAGCATTTCATGTCAAGATATTGATGAATTCTTCATAAAATATTATTCTAAATATAAAAATAATTATTCATGATATGCTTCATAATTTGGTTGATATTTTGGATTTTTTTACTAATCAATATGACGCGCGAGTCCCGCCGCATACTGTGGACACGCCGCCATCACAGAGTTCTCTCGGTACGTGTCATTAGTATGGCTTCAGTCGCACTTCCACATCGTACCGGAAGCGAGCGAGAAAAACATCGCGACCGTGCCGAAACAGAAGCGAATATTGTTGTTTTTATTACATTTTTACAATTGCGGACAATGAAGGTAAATGATTACTGATAATATTTACTCTTTGGACTTTTTTAGACATATACAAAAGGTTTATGACATGTAGGATTTATATTAAAAGAATTTGCAAGAAAAATTAAAAACTTGGGGTTCCAAATAGATATCATCGGCACGGCTAGGTTAATTATAATATAATATTAATAATGAATACATGTAACCCTCCTGTAACGCCGAGATAAGGACCACGCTATAGAAACTAACCCTTTAGAAGACTAGACACCTATTCAAAATTTAGGATTGGGCTTTTATTAATTGTATTTTGTAAAATGAACGAGATCAACAACTAGAAAATTTAGCGTTTTGTAGAAAACGTAGATCTATAATCTAGATAGCACTATAGAAGGGATTGTCGCACACTTTATAGAAAACCTCTCTATAGCAGGGAGCGCTATAGAGAGGCTCAATGTAAATATCGTATATGAATTATTTAACTAGATGTGAATAATTGTTAATTAGTATTTTTTAGGTTCTTATTCTTAAGAAATTTCTATTGATCTTAAGAAAATTCTTAAGATCAATAGAAATTAAAGATTGACGAGTGCAATGAGCATCTATGTACTGCATGTGAGGCACATGGGGCACCTGGAAGGTCAGTCAACCTGAAAATTAACGTGTGGGTCGTATAATTGGTAGATCACATTCTATCCAGTGGATGTCTGCAGGTCGGCATCTACCACAAATATTCCACAAATCTCTTCCCACTACGAATTAAGATTCGAAATATTGGACGTGTCTGTACAGGAAGTGAATCACGCAATTTCAGACTTTACTCCGCCACGCACATCCATTGTATCACACTTATAGAAAATTTTAAAAATCATATATGTATACATAATATATTACGAGTTATTTTTTTCCAAATTGTGGAAAGTATTTTTGAATGTTGTCGTCTGGATATATATTTTTTTGTAAATTTTTGCAAAATGATACAGATAGTCTTCGCCCTCTCTGAATTATTCAATACTTTTGGATATGTAATTTGGTAGCTAGAGATCAACGAACTCGGTCAACTTCATCTCACATGACGCAAAAAATAAATCACTCTTTCAGTAAAATTCACACGGGGCTTGATGGAACACCGCTTTATTTATTTTCTTAAATGAAACGAATTATAATTGATAATCATATATGTACTCTCGTTAATATTAATCTTATTTAATTTAAAATATAAATAACTTCATTTAATATTTCGGTGGTGAAGCATTGCAGGGGACTAGCCGGCTCTTCCCGAATGTTTATTTAAAATAAACAAATATTTTATGAGCATTCATAGGATAAGAGCAAGTCATAATGTTGCCATAGAAATTATCGTCGCAGTATAATAAAGCATCTACCCATGCTTCTTTTCTTTTAAGAGGTCTATGAATAAACTGCTCCAATCTTCTTTTTTAAATTTTATTATCCTGCCTAGCAAGTAACCCGTCATCGGAGTTCATGTTCAATTCTTTTTTCTCTCTGCACCTTCAGTTCAACTAGATGAAATATGTTAGTTCAATACGGGCGAGGAGTTCCCCGTAAATTGTTTAATTGCCGCGCTTCAAGCGTTCAATCGTTATGCAATCGTGGCATTTGTGCTCTCGGAGGTCATCCAGGAAATGTCTGCGGATGGTGACGGTCTCCATGAAAGGTGATGACGCTGACATAATGTCCATATTTGTAGAGTCTTCTGGCAGTTACAAAAGCCACATTCTCGCAACACCTATCGGCCGACAGTTGAACTCTGCATTCTTTTAATTACACACGTACGTACAAAAATCGATCCAGGCGAATGTGCCGTGTGTACCATTTTTTTACGGTTAAACTTTAACGACCAAATTATCCGGCGCGCATACTATAATTCATTTCGGCATGTACAAAGATCTATCGAAGATCGACAGTGTGGAATGGGATGAAAAAAACATGTCCCATTAAATTATATTACCGTGATCGCCGCAGTATTGAAAATTTTTATGATATCATTCGTGAAAGATGGCCGATTCGGCATTAGATTCGTTTCCATTGTCCCGTGCGAATCATGCAAAGCGATTCGTCTCGCCCATACAGAAAGCATTAATATATTGCAGCGTATGATAATGCACCTAATTATGCTGTAAATCTTGACAGTGGCATTAGCTTTTCTTATTGGAATGCAACAACCGAACGGAGTAGGAAGTTTCCCCGGTGCTCTATCAATTCTTCAAATGGCGAAGACCGCAAAATGCATTTGTACCATAACGGATAAACAACTTCGTTTATTTGCAACATTTAATATATTTTATATCCGTTTAGAATTCTCCACAATAACTGTGAGAATAGAAGAGACGTCCGCACACAATGGAATGTAAATTCTATTGATTTATTTATGAAATTGCATAAATACGTCGCTGTTTACGTTTGATGACAACGATATGCGGCCAATACTTTTTATGTGTTGCAAAAATGTATTTTGCGACTCGAAGACAATCGTGAAATATTTAAATGATAGTAAAAATAATCGTTGCAGCGATGTATTCGTTGATATAAGATAAATTTTAACAACCGGTTCGCCGGAACCGACGTTAACTGCCACGCTACTACCTTTTCGGGACTAATCGGCCGTGACTCTTGGAGAACCCAACTATTTATTCGAAACAAAGTTGAATGCCTGATCTTCGAACTGGGAGTGCTTCGTTATATCGAACAAGAGAGGCCCGCGGAAGCCAACGAACGGGCATCGACAATGGGCGCGGGGAGATTCGGGTACCCGCCGAAGGACGCTGGGGTGGCTGCGCGTGCGCAGCTCCGCGCACGTCCACCGGGGGGATTCGCGTTAAACGAGCCGCGTGTGACTCACCCGCGGCATTGTTTGCGCGGTGCAAAAAATGAGATTAATTTGAGAAGTTGCGCGGCTCTGGCTCGCTCGCAAGTAGGAAGCCGCTGTAAACTTGAATGAACTTTACATTTGTCCGGTTCGCAATGCTCAATGTACCGCGGCCGGCGAGCTATCCGGAGTTTACTGGGCTAAAAGTTCAACGGACTGAGACTGAACTCGACTCTACTCTTCTCGGCTCTCTACCTCTCACTCCTCTCACGACTCTTACACTCACTCACCCACACCGCGACCATCGTTTTAAATTCGATTTAATAGTCGAACGTGTTCATTTATTGTTCATCAGCTAATCATATTCTAGCAAACGACTCCGTATCAATTTCATAGATCACCGAAGATCGCGAAGCGATTCGATCGAAAATCCTTACATAAATCCGACGCTAGATTTATGTATGTTATAGATATATTCGTAGGATTGTTTTGGTCGTCGCGTTAAATATATATTGAGCACGTGTTGTCGACGATGGTGCAGTGCGCACTTCAGATAATGCGTATAAATTAAGGAAATACCGGGAACGTTTATTTTAATACTATGAAAAAAATACAAAGACAACGACCTAATAAATAGTTAATGATGCGGACGGAATATTGCATTAAATTACGTCGCAACATATCAACACATCGGAGGAAATTCACGTACGGATCAAATTACCATTTCCCATCTGTGCAGGGATTATTCGCGCAGGAAACGGGCATAGCGGTTGAATTATGCAAACAAAGTGAAAACTCGACGACTTAACTAACGTAGAGTCATCACACGAGCAATGATATCTGCGCGAAAATTGTAATTTGCGACGGACGTAAACACACGTAATAACTGATTTTATATTGCGCGTCTCATTACACAATAGTGCCGATTCACGCCGCGAAGGCTGCTGCAGGAGATATCGCATAAGAGACAACATCTGCACAGACTGCAGGCCGTTTGAAATTTCATTGACCTGCCAAACTTTCACCGGTGTATCATTATAAAATTTTCAGACGATTATTGTTTTATTAGATCCGTATTTTTTGCCAGGTGGATGAAATTGTATAACTGGAATAATGATTCGGATCTCGGCAAATTGGTGAAATAAAAAAAATATCTAAAAATGCATTCTCAGAATGTATGAATACATCTTTCACCTGGCAACTTTCATTTCGTATGCATAATATTGTGGAAATTAATGTGGTCGTTTGTAACCAAATGACGGTCGTGGTCACGAGAGAGACCTATTCCAGTCGCTAAGGTACAAATTCTCAATCGCTTCCTATTCGCCATCGAGATTGCACATAATCAACGACGATTATTCGCCGAAAAGCAGATTCGGATGGCAACGGTTCTGCTGGAACGGTTGTTAAAATTAATGACCTCTAGTTGAACCGTTTGTTATAATTACGCCTAATATAAACAAATGGTTCGCGCGAACCGGCGATGATATTCTTTTCCTCGGTGTACCGCTATTTAATTGAGGAAAGGTCCGCCGACCCATCGGACCTTGGGGTCCATGCCCAGTGAAAGTGAAACTAATGTGAAAATGAACAATGATCCGAGGAGTCCAATGACACTGACCAAGTGAACTTGCCTGCAGAGTTTACCGGCCTTAGAATATCCACTCACGGTGAAAGTGATGCTGTGGTAGAACAGCAAAACAACAAGAATAATAATAATAACGATATTATGACCTTCCAAGTCCATCGCCGAAAAAAATCACAATTCGAGTGACGCAGGTGTAATTTGTGGCCAGTGAAAGGACGGAGAGTCGCCAACTCAGGTGTTTCTATTGAGCCGCCAATTTCCTATGTACGTTGATTAGAAATGCGAAAGTCATCTTAATTACAATATGCAGATATTTAAATGACCATGTTTTTATATCGTAAACGATTTAATGTGATTATATCAATCAGTATAATCTATTGCGTAGATAAAACTTGAATGAGTATGGATGATATTCTCTTTCAAAGGTAATCTTTACTTTCAAACGATTTAAATTTAACATTTTTTGTGTTATTGGCTAAACGTGATGCAAATTAGAGTGTATTCTCCGCAATGTCAGCATATATCATCTTCTATATTATATCGGATCAAAGCACAATGTATGTGTGAACGCACAGCCCGTGATTCTTTAGATCCACAGACTCCACGGTGCCACTCCTAACAGAATCGGGCATCATGAAATGTCGATGGATAGCCATTACCACCATGACAAGTGATGTGAACGAACTGGGCCTAATTTAATTATGGTTCTACATTACGGATGATGAGATGGGCCCGGTTCAAGGTACTCTGCTGTAATGTGACCACACGTTAACGTGCACCTAAATAGTGTATTACTGGCAACTCGGTACATTCAACTTTTAGCCCAGTAAACTTTACGGAGCCATTGAAATCTTGCAGAGTTCAATGTTCATTGAACTTGAACCATGCTCAATTTAGTCGACTTGCCCATGCACTATTGAGGTATCTTACGGCGACGACCATATCATTGTTATATTAATGTTACACAATAAGCGAAATAAAATTGCAAACATATACATTTTAATAAAAAAACATTTTTTTAACATTGATGCTGGTGGTTGAGGTGTTGAACAGGTTTATGTCTTGGCTAACAACGATTTCAGCCGATATGATAGATAGTACGTGCATGAAACGATACGAATAATTCACACATATCTAAAAGTACACAAATTTAGTAACTCAATAGGAGAAGTCAACAAGAAAGTTATTTTATTATTTATTATCAACGTTTTAAATAATCTGATTTTATTTTAATTCGAACACGTAATTCAATTAAAGAGGAAATATTTGATTCGATTAATTTTTACAATTGCTTAATAGAATTTCAGGTTTCGTGCTAGATAAGGTGCGCGTTCAAGTCTCCCCACGCTAAAAATTAAGCCATACATAAGAGGTATGAAAATTTTGTTCCTAAATTAGAAAATTTCGTCACATTAGAATATTTACATTTTAAATTGAGTGCAAGCGTCTGTTATTTGAATATTAAATGTATTCTGATGGAGAAAATTGCAAATTGTGCAAAAATACATGGCTTTCTATTCAAATAAGTTCAGTGTGCATATGAAGCTGCTATGCTATTTTTTGAATAGTATATAATTGCTAATCGACCATTGTAATATTTTGCAGTATTTGTGTCAATCGCTCAGATAGAAGACATTAAACAACTGGTTATGCATATGATACATCATGAATAATAAAATCAATATTGTCGTATGAAAACGTAAGAAAATATTAAGAATCGATTCATTTCTCAAAACACATGTCGATTAGTATAATCGGCTATGGCAATGGTAATATATGAAAAGAGTAAAAAAAAGATGCATGTGGTCCCAATCAGGTATTCAACACTGCTCTTAAATATCTCCACAGGTGGAACAACGTGCTTCAGGAATAATAAATAATTTATACGCGATTGACGCGATTGAGATCGTACCGTATTTAAAAGTGGGAAGCATCTCGATCATTGATCTTAATTCGCGATCTCTTTAAGATCCATTACATAACAGGCTCGATGCGAACATATTTTGTTAATACAACCAGAATGCGCTCGACAATTGAATTAATCACTCTTACGAGCGCTACGATAATCGAGAGAGAGAAAAAAATTAGCAAACAGATGCATTTGATGATCTCGTTCAGGTAATAAAACAACTTCGACACTCCATCCTCCGAGCATAATCCTGGACGGGCAAAAAATCCGATGATGGTCATTCATTTGAATGGCATTGAGCTTTTTTTTGCAGAAAAAGAGTTTGACAAAGCAGCAGCGCTTCCGTCAAGGAAACACATGGCGGATTTGTCAGGACACGCTTGAAAATTAACTGGCCATCGGTCAAATATAATCTGCAATCCTTTGTCGTCCAACATTGTCCCGGACACGACAATTGTGAAATCTGGCGAATCCTTTTTTGTGTAAAAGCAACATCTTTTTGTTGTATTTTTAAATAGACCTCACATTGTACGCCCTTGTAATATGTGCAATGCTCGTTTTCGACGTGTGCAAAATATTTAACAATAATAATAATAATCGAAGCGGCCGAAAATTCGCAGAGATTTAGCACACTTTAGTATAATCCAGGATTTACTAAGAGTTTGTAATCTGGTATAGCTGTACACACTCGTGTGTTGAGTATGTACTAATGTGCAGTTACCGACGACGACATGCAGTCTGCAATAATGTTTAATGCAAATTATCTGCAATTTACAATCATACATTCCATCTGTTAATATAATATTATTATACATATAAGCCATATAGCCAAACCGAAGAAAACCTTATCGATTTTAAAATCTTTATTTATTTATTAAAAGCTGATGCGTAGTTGGCATTGCAGAGTGATCCAATTCGCCAACCACGCATAACAAACATATACATAATAATTAGAAAAGATAAAACAGAAAAAAAATAGTATTTATATATATTATAAATACATAGTACAAAAATATGTATATAAGATCAAGTATCATCTTTAATTATAAAATCTCATATAAAAGATCAATGAAATGGCGATACTTTACATTGAAAATGTCTACGTAATCAGCCAAGTGGTTGAGCAGAGTAATATAATAGGCTCTGGTTTCCGGAGAGTTTCCAAGAGCACCTGTCCTCACATTTGGCGGAAGAAAAAGCCACACGAACAAGGCTCGGTAGGTAGTGAGGTGAAACTACATTAGAACAAGGGTTATGTACTGCATAATAACTTGGCTTGAAAGTGGCGCAGAAGTATATTGGCCTTTTTTTCTCGAGAGTTACATACCCAATGCAACCTTGAATCCATGGACTGGGGTATAAACTCGATTAAAATCCAAATTCTTTCTATAAGAGTTTCTTCTAGATTTTCTTTAGTCTGAGGATATTCGAAGGGTCATATGGCGCCTAGATAATAGATCCTCATTCATGTAAACTCTGAACCAATGTATCGTATAGCAACCTTATAGGTAAGGTGCTATGTATGTAATGAGAATTTCTCAAGACAGAGCCCAACATTCGAAGCTCTATTACATACTTCGTATACATGTGAATTGAATCTAAATTTAGAGTTGAGCAGAACTCCCAGATCATTAAATGACGATTGCATGGGAAGAGTTACATTCCCAAGCATGTAATAAAAAGTTAGAAATTCTTTAGATTTCGAAGATGTAATTTCTTGACATTTTCGTCAACACTAAGCGGGAGACGATTAGAAGATGCCTATTCGAGCAAAGAATTGATGTTCAGCTGCAGCGAATAGGCATCACCTATTGAGGAAACTGATTTAAATAGTTTTAAGTCATCTGGAAAGAGAGAGACATTACAAGAAAGAACATGCTGTATGTCATTTATAAATAAAACGAATAATAATGGTGCAAAATAGAAACCCTGTGGGATTCCCGAGGTTGCATCATAGACACATGACGTTAGGGAATCATGTACTGTTTCCTTTCTTTTAAATAAATGGAGAAAAATTAATAAAAGATTGTTCGAAAATCCAAAACTATCTAATTTAGAAATGAGTCTAGTATGGTCGACCTTATCAAACTATATTAAAAAAAATCTAAAATCATCATTAATCTAATACACACTTTAACAAATCTTTTTGTGGTCACTTTGTTACCACAATCCTAAAAAGAAATATAGCAAATCCACATTTAATGAAGTGTTATGGGATAAATCGTTCATTTTTGCGGTTGAAGTACCCTTTTTACACCCGTCGGACATCAATAGGAAAAAGAATAATTTCTAGAGCAAAACCATCTATATATCATTTTTAATATAAATATTTCTACAATTTAAAAAATACATATTGCAGAGAAATGAAAATTTATTTGGCAAAATTAAAATTGTTCAATGAATTTAATTTTGTACATAATTGCACATTTTATACATAAAATAAATAAATATTTTTATTAGAAATAATATCATTCACATAATTTATATATTATATTGATTTAGATAAATATTTAATTTATTTTTAATATTAATAATATATCTTACGAGATTTTGATCCCAAGCTGGGCGATATATTGGGCGCGTGCTTGTAAAGTTGTTTTTAGAACCTCCAATGAAAGAAAAGGTGTTTCCACACATGACCGCCAACAATTGAAAAACATACAATGTTATGGACATTCACAGAATGATGGACAAGGTGGGCAATGTTCCCGATGACCACAACTGTCGTCAACCAGAGAATACATCGACTATGAACCACATAGTTAATAGAATAATTAATGATGTGGAAATTTCGCCTCAAGAGTTATTATATATAACTCTACGATTTTCTAGTATTAGGATTACAATACATTTCCTGGCGATTATTTGCACAGTGGAAGTTCAATAATTTTACATTGAGCCGAATAATAAATCTTGAATATATCATGACAACAATGTCTTAGAATATATATATTTTTTTCAAATCGTCGCCATTTGAAGCACAATAGATTCACTTATTGTCGGCACGTACCAAAAAATAATTCTTCGAAATGAATTACCTACGCGGTAGCCACTCTGTGGTCGCATCAAAGGGAGTTATTATCCCAGGTAATGCCATTTATCTGCTGATTATGGATCTTTAGCAAAGTACCTGTTCACCATTATGGGTGACACTCAAAGATGTCTGAGGACTGTCTCAAATTAATGACGTTGATTAAAAGCGGACCGACGTACCCCGAAAGAAAAAAAACTAGACACCGAACCATTATCACCGTCGATAATGTTATTCCATTCTATACATATATAACTGAAATCAGCACAACAAATATTCTTAAGTATCGGTTGCTTTTTCTTAAAATGTTTTAGATAATTTCATCGGGAGTTTCCTTTAAATATTTAATACATCTTAATACATCGCGCCATTTCATATTTCAATTACATGTATACTGTCACAAGGGAACAATTGATGGATTTTGTGACCACACATCGGAGGCCGGTGGTTTATTTCACAAAGGACTTTTTTTGTCGCCTCTTCTGAGGAACCACACATATTCAATGCCAATATTCACGGACGGATTGTCAAATTTAAACAATTGCACCTTAACATCTTTACCGGTTCCTGATTGATATATGAACGGTTAAAGATATACATGGTTATACACATACACAGGACTCTATGCCTTGCATTTTATTTATGAATTGAGTTACTAATATTACGGGGAAGGGCGGCAACATCTGAATGAATTTTGAGTATCCGAGAATTTAGACGGGACGCCATTTGAACCCCCACGATGCAATAAGACCTACCTGTCGATTCATGAAAATTCGGATTGTGTTAATTTCTATTACTGTTTTGGATTGATCCTTTACAAATTTAATTGCAGATTAATTGAGATGATATTTATATTTAAAATAATCCTAAAAATCAACGGCTCGTTAGTGGATTACGTGCGGAATGGCTAGTCGGCATTTGATCATTGTCAAATATTGCATAAGCTAGTGTAATCAAGTCGGAGTTAAGCCAGGCTTCGTGACGCAGAGCCGGTAGATGGTCTTTGTTACCCAAGATGGTCAGTGACCTCTTGGCTGTCACGGTTAGTGTAGGTCAGCACTACTACCAGATAATTTATTGGACCTCAACACCAGATAGAGCCTATCCATAGTCCGGTGATGATTCACATGGGACAGACCATAGCTACGGAACGCGCGTGCGTATTGGGGCTGGGAAAAGCGTTCGAGCGGTGACCACGAGGCGCGGAAAAGTCGGAACACCAAACCCCAAGGGTCAATTATAATGTATGTTTCACATGTCGCTCCTATCTACAACCCGGTTCTATAATATATGTATACGACTACCCTTGAACATCATTGTACCGTCGATCAATATAATCTCTCATTTGATTAAATATAATATATGGTTTCACAAAAATATTGATATTATTTAAAAATGGCAATAATTGATTCAGAAATTGAATACGCTCCTAATTATTTATATTATATTAGTGACGAGTGTGCATTTAACATTGTGGATAGATAATTATTTAACTATAATTCATGTCAATTTTTTTTGTAATGACCGGTTTCGCACATGTATCCATCAAATAAAAACCGGTTACTAACCACTGAACCGTGGCGTATGAAATTTTGATTTTTCATGCTATGATTAATTTGAGTCGAAAGATTAATTGTTCGCGTTTGAAAGTATTAAAGCGTCGGTTACCGATATTACACGGGTCCTCAAAAAATTTACAGCAATTTTGTGCAAAAATTAAGAAGCCATTAAAAAATTTGGCTAATTAAATTGGAGGAGCGGTTCAAAAATGTGTTAGCTCACAAAACTCTTATGTGCAGTTAGTTACACATGTGTAACCGTATTTTTTTGAATAACAGCACAAACGATTTTTTTACATTACCTTGAGTCATATTGTGAATTGGACATATGTAAGTAATAATTACACCATGTAATTAGCCATAGGATCGATAACGCTTTACATCTCATTAGGTTCGCATAAAGAAAATGGGCGTACGTACGAAATCGTTATCCAAAGATATGATTCATACGTGGCAAAAAATGAAATTTTATTTCTATCGCGTAATGGAAAATATCCACCGACGAAAATGCTATATCCAGTAATGCGTTTCGAGAAAATGTGTTCCAATGCAGTATAAATTCGGATTTAAATTATTGGCAACTCGTTAGTATTCCGATGATAATCACGCGTGATAAATTTTCAGAAAACGATACGACGTGACTCGAAAACAAAGAGTTGGAAACAAATTAGTAGTGATCGAGGAATCTCATATTATTCCAATTCGGGCCATAAATACAAATAAAGTGAAAATTATTTCAGTTCTGTTGGCCGGACTCTGCACTTCTGTACGAAGCACATTGTCATTATAAATATTTTGTACGAGAGTATAAGACGTGATCACAGTCGAGATCAGACGGAAGACGATATAGGCAGGTTGGGTCAACGATCTTACCCAGCTGGAAAGAGATTCATCCAATCTAGTCCGGGTCATATGTTTGTTACAACAGTGGGAAACCACAGATATACAAACTGTGGTTGTAGATATGCAATCGAAAGCAGCTGAAAAAAAAATATACTTAAAATGTACGTGCGAATTCGAAATGATAGAAAGAAATTTTAAGTTATCTTTTCATAGCGTTACTAAAAATATTTCAGTGTAACCAATACTCTATAATATAATAGCATTGACCTCTAATAAATATAAGAAATATCCACCATTATGTACTAGAAGTTTTATAATTAATATTACTGTTTTATAGAGGTATCATCTTTAATATTACAATTGTCTTTGTCCAAATGGCCAAATATGGCCAATAATCAAGCAGTAGTTATAACTAAACAAATACTGCAAATATTTTCAAATTCTAATGGTGCGAGAAGTAGTTAAGTGCAGCAAATTATCTCTAAACTCCCATGAATGTAAGATAGGATATGTCTATGTACGTTTTACATTTATACAGGTTGTAAAGTTTTCGATTCGTCGTTATAAAATACAAAAGGCAGCAGTGCTAGTCAGTATTCGCATGTGCTGCGAGGAAAATGTCTAGCAAGTTTCCCAGGCGGTGGCTGGTCGGCAAATTTTTCAACGCGGAAGGCTGCCGGTGGAGACCTACATAGCGCTGCCGTCCAAAGACGGTTAATGACCCTGGCGCGAGGGACAGGGACGGGCGTGTGAGGAGCGCGGCTCGTACCCGAAAGTGATTGACTCGCACGTTCCGGCCCTGTTGCTAGCTAGCTGTGTGGCTAGTAGCTGGCCAACCCGCCGGAAGCTGGGCTGCTCTGCCCCGAGACGGTTTGGGCGCCCGGGGCGTCGCGAGGCCCATCCGAGACCGAATCTGCAATCATCGCCGCGATGGGAAGTCATTATGCTTTCTAACTGTCAAACCATCCATTCTTGCCGCTGTAATAGAGATAGAGAACTGCCACTTTTTTCATCGTCATCTAGCTGCTGATCGATAGACCGTGCAGAAAGATTCTTTGAAGGCAAAATCTCAACAATTCAAAATGAAAAGATCGTTGAATGGAAAACTTCATCAACTAAAACCATTCACAGTGTGAACGCTTATTGCATGTGTTTTGCATATCCTAGATAATGTTCAAAGCGGTGTATTGAAACGACAAATAATATATTCTTGGACCGTTTTTCCAATACTGGAGTTTGAATCTCATATCTTTACTGAGCTGTCAATCAGTTTAATCCATATGATTCTGCCTTCGATCGGTCTCATGACTACCATCGTCCGGATTCCCATCAGTGTCCTTATTGATCAATCAAGCAGCTTTTACGACATTTTCCGCTAAATTTCGCCCACTCCTGCTAATCTAGACACAAAATAATTGAGCATCCATTTGAGACATACTATCGAAATGTTATTTTTCTTTCGCTTGATTACATAGACACGATATAGAATTTTACAGTAATTGAAGACATAAAAAAGGGCAATCAAATCAGGAAAATATTAAAAAAAACTCAAATAGAATAGATAACTTAGAATGAGGAATTCCCAGCGAGATCCAGGTGGACTCCTTGGGGGTCGATGGAAGTTTAAAAATAATCTATAGTATTCCAGGGGTCTTTTGGAGGTCGATGATAATTTTATATATTTTAAAATTTGCAGAAAAATCTTTATTCTCTTTTGGATTTGTATATTAAAGTAATAATCATAATTAAAGCTAAGGCTTTGAATGACCGCATATTTGCTTAATTATGCGAAAGTTATGATGAACTTTAGAATAATTTACTTATATAGTTCGTCGAAAATATGCATCGTTTAATTGAAATCTTAACTTAAGTTCCTTTCAGAAATTGATAAATCTACGGCAACAAAAAAGCTAAATTTAGTAGACATATTGTCTTTATTTAATAATATGCAATATAAATTACAGGAAAAAAAACAGTTATTTTTGAAATTCGCTCCAAAATTGATTTGTTTATTTCCACTTTAAATCGAATTGATTTTCGATATTTTGATTATTTGATGCAGCTTTCTGTCAAATTAATTAAAAAGAATACGATTAATATTGATGATATTACAATCCTAACTGACAATTTGAAACAATTAAGAGAAGATATTAATGCCCATTATAAATTATTTAAAAGTTTAGATATCTCGTCTTGGATTATAAATTCTGCAAACAATATTGATTTTTCGCTACAAGGATTGATTTAATTGAAAGTGAATTTGGAAGACAAAATCAATTTTATTAGTTATTTATAACAAGTAGTTGTGTCAAATTTTGGAATTATAAAGATATACGCAAAAAATACGTCAAATTAACTAGAGATCGATTAAATGTTACAGAACTGATTTGCATTTTTTTTTAAATTATATTATAATTCCTTTTGTCAATAAAACTTTTAAATTATTTAATAAAATATATACTCAATTTTGTTATGTTAATTATAGTGAGTATACGATAATAAGCAATTTTCAGACCAAATTAAAGAAAATATCAATACATCAAGCGCAACCAACTATTGCGCTTCTGAAACCTTTATACCTGTAAAATTAAAAATGAGAACAGTACTAAAATAATAAAACATAAATCCAATAAACCACTTTTTTAAATGTTGACTTCGGGTTTTTTATGTTAATTTGATGAAGAAAATCATTCTTTTGGAGGCAGATGAAGGAAGAAAATGGGAACCCCTGAATAAGTTGAAACCAATGGAATTTATTTGTCTTTTCACATCTTCGTTCGGCAGAAGTATAAAGGTTAAAGAATGTTGAACTAAAATACATAATTTAAAACGACCTCGTAGAGGTGTCGAGAGCAACTTTACAGGATTACTTGTTTACCGTTTAATAAAATAGTAAATGAATGGGGTATAGATGTGGAATAGAACCACTAACAATATTTGATATTAAATACAATATCGAACGTAATAGTCTAATGTTCCATTGTGAATAATAGATTTAAGCATAAAAGATTTAATTATCAAAAATATTTTACAATTTTCCAACAATAATACAATTTCATGAATAAGGACATTTGATAAATATTTAGGAAAAGCATATAATTATAAACATAAAATTAAAATACAATGGTTCTCTATTTCGTGACTGTGGGTGGATATAGACGTGCATCGTTTTAAGAAAAGGCGTCACAATTTTCCATCCGCCTCGAGTGAAATCAGCAAGAAACCCCATTTCGCATTGTGACAATATCACACGGACATTATCATAAAATATCATACATATTCAACAAGTTTGAAGCAGCAAACTGAAAGATATAATAGAAAACGGGACCGGAACCGATAACGAGTTTCAAGAAAAATGAAGTAATGAAGTGGAAGCTGGCATCGGCCGTATGACGAGATATTAAATTGCTGCGCAAAAGAAATTCCTCTTGAGAACTTTCACCATCACGCCACGTTGATTCATCACAAATATTTTTTTTGTCAACGCGCTAATCATAATCGATCGATGAGACAATGAGAAGAAATGCTCGCGGTAATTACGACAGTTTTCACATAGACCCGATTTAATAGATCAAGTTAGACCGCTTTCGATCGGAATTCTCGAGCATTTCTCGCGAGGACCCTTTCGCCAAAATGCAAGTGAGACTTCTCGGAAGGCCCGATGTAGGCGGCAACCTCGATTTTTTGCACAAGAAATTTTAATGACGCACTTGAATGAACATTGACTTTTGGGTCAAATTATTTATACGAGAAAGCAAATCTGTGCCGATGGGTGGATTAATTTCGACGAAAGAAAGAGAATGTTCACGTAAAAAACTTCATAAAAAAACACAAAGAATTATATATATATTTTTCTTATTTAAACATATCTAACAAGTAAATCTAAGTAAATGGCACGCAATTAAACAAAATAAAATTATATTCTATTTAAGAAGAAAAAAAAGGATTTTTAAATAACCCACTTCCATTAACTGAACATTGTAAAATATAATTTAATTTAAATGATATGTAATAAAATAAATCGATTATTCATTGCTCGGATATTATTTATTTAATTTATTAAAAGAAAATCCCGTAATAATCGTATTTTATTGCTGAAACATAAGGAAATAGTTCCCTCGAGGAAAGTTGTACAGCAAGTTTCGCCTACGAAGCGAAATTTGAATTCTTTTTCCTTTCCGGATGTTTGTGCAAAAAGTGTGATATAGCGAGACATAGCGTTCTTTACGACCAGTCGGTCAGTGGTATCAGGAAAGAATTGTAAAATAATTATGCGAACGTGGTTATTTCATCTTCCGCGAATTTTATTTAGGTGAGATTCCTAGAAGGTCGATAGTAAAATCTAACGGATCTTTATTTTATTACCATCCTAACCCAATTATGTAACGAATTTAAATAATGAATCATACATATGCACACGTACGCGGTAGGAAAATGGCGCACGCTACACGGGGTTAGTGTGCGCCGGAAATTCATAAAAATTGCATTTTTACTGATTATCGATGGTGAAATCGATTAATTCTTATGTAATATAGAGTAGTACACGCAGCAGACGGAAGGTTCTCGGGGTTTTTCCTATATTATTTGCAATAATCCCGACCACTTTTGTGTCGGTGGTGCTAATAAAATTATGATATCACCTGATACATTCTTGCGATTCATTCGAAAGAATCTGTAAACAATTTCACTAGATACAGAATGTTTAAAAATAATATAATTTATTATAAAATAAGCTTTTTTTTAATCCTAGTGGAATACGAGATAATATAATCGAGTCGCATTAAAATATAATTAATATATTTATTAAAATATAATGTGTCTAGCTGAGGTTTAATATTTCTGACCACTCTGTAGTACCTGCGGATCTGGTAGTAGCTATCGGCTGTACTTAGAAAGGCGACTAGCTGATGCGGAAATGAAAGCAAACTTCCACACATACATTTTCTATATGTTTAGTTTTAATTTAGGTTAACTTTCTCGACGCAAATCATTGCAACTCTGACGCATTATGTTGCATCAAATGCACGGGCAATTTTTCATCATTAAAAAATATTTTTTGTTTTTTCACAGATCATCGGGCGTGATGCAGTTATAAGCGAAAAAAATAGTCAACAACTAAAATGTATGTTAAAAAATGCAGTGTTAAATACGGATCGACTGACAGTTTGATTATGTGTACCACGCAAATACGCGGATCAACAACAACACTCAGGAAGAAATATGCAATGAGTTTTGTTTTTCTGCGTAGTTTTCATTGGAAAGCTTCACACGCCAAACTCTCACCGAGTGAATGGATCTACGCATTTGCGGAGCCTTCGTGTCAACCGCGCTACGACTCGGGTCAAATTTCTCTAGACAATCTCAAAGAATAAAAAAAAGACGATGCAAAAATAATATATTGTAAAGAACATTAACTATAAACGTAGACGATTTACTGAATATATGCGATTGTAATACTAATAATTATCTTGCTTTAAGTAGAGCCTGTATAATCAAAATGATGTTTAACTACGAAATTCTTTACACGACGAATAACCTGGAGATGCTATAAATATTCGAATGTAATGATTGAACTCCCGAGTGTATTAGCCACTATCGTCTTATACATATTATTGAGTGTATAGAAAGGTTCATATATTAATCGAAGACCATAACAAATAGCAATAAAACTCTGTGGGTATGAGAGTCGCTTGTTTTTAGTGCCGGCTGGCTATGCCATAGTCCGATGATGGGATGCGTTTCAACCGTGGCAATCGGCAATGGCAACTCTGAACAAAGACACGTTTTATTTCATAACAATGATTTAATTTTATACAATGAAATATACAAATCGGGAGAAAATTTAAGATGACGTTGGTTATTGAAAATTGGACAGTAAAGTCCATATGAAAATAGTATCATTTTTTTTTATTTGGACTTGGAATGTTTTCTATAATGTATTCAGTCGTATTGTAGGATTATTATAGGGGTTTTCTCTCAACGTATGCAGATGCATATATTGAGATGTTCTGACTTGTGGTCGCACAGTCAAATCTTTGAATTTTCCTATATTTTTTTAATATTTTTGAGTAGTAAACTAGTGTACTCCGATAATATCATTCCGAGAGTCATTGTTGGCTTTGCTTTAATTTTAGATTTAAAAGCTACTTAATTCATTTAACTACGTCGGCCTCTTCCAGGTTCATTATCCAAATCATTGTTTCCAGAATTATTTTTTGAAAACATCGTTGGCATTTCTTGGAATCCATTATGTCACCACAAATAGCACAAATATTTTTCGTGGCAATTTTTTCGTGAGAAACTGCATCAGCATCCAACTCCGCAAATGTTGTTTTGACAGTCACACTTTTCCCATTATCGCTAGGGAAAGGGAATATATTTTATCTCGTATCTTTAAACAATATTAACACATGTTTTCCAGGATAACAAACCAAAATTGGCTAGAGGATTTGAAATGGCGGTTCGACAATAGTTCGATGTACCTATAAAATATATTTAAAAAAAAGTCATTTCAACACGGTCGTTATTTGTAACCTAGCCATGCCGATGGAATCTATTTGGGACCCCAAGTTTTTCATTTTTCTCGAATAACTCTTATAACTAATATAAACCCTGCATGTCACAAACTTTTTGTATTTGTCTAAAAAGTCTAAAGAATAAATATTATAAAATAGTCATTGATCACAATTAGGAAAACATAAAAACAATAATACTCGCTTTTGTTGCTACGAGCGCGTTGTTTTTTTTCGCTTGCATCCGGTACGATATGCCAAGTGCGAGTGAAACTTATACTAGAGACATGTGCCGCGAAAATTTGGCGACGTCTCTTCAGTCTGCGACGAGACATCGACGGGTGTGCGTGGCATTTACGTGTCATATTATTAGTAGAAAAATCCAAAAAATCGACAAAATTTTGCAGCATATCATGAATAACTATTTTTATTCTTAGAATAATTCATTTTTTTAAATAAAAATCAAGATATTGATGAAAAATTCATCCCACATCAAACACCTTCGGACGGCGCGATTGTTTTCGAGCCGCCGTGGCGGATCGGCTAAAGGTGAAGGAAAACAAAACCACTATCAATCTGAGAGTTTACATCATAATTAATAGTTAATCATTCTTGATTACTTACAATTTAAAGAAAGGTAAAATTAAGAACCTGCCACTTGCGACTAATAATGAATGAAAATAAAGCAATAAAGATAATTCCATAACTTCAGAATAATTATAAACTTCCTATTGACGGAATAGATAAGTATTAGCGATCGTTATATCCGTGTGTAAGTCGAGAGTCTAGTTACAATGACTTTAAATAAGACAGATAGCATTGCAGCTGGTGATGGTGTTGCATCAATTTTGTTTTTGGCGAGCGGTCATCGTCGGCGCGCGCAGCGGCGGAGGCACCGCCCTCGTAATCAGGTATGCACGAGTCGTTCACATTCCTCGCGCTACTTTTATAGTTCCCTTGAACTAGGAAGAGTCGTTGGGTCATTCGTTCACTAGACTGCACCACACAATAAAAGCTCGGGTTCCAGGACAAGCGCGCCTTTCCTTTTCCACGTTTCGATTTCTACGGAATGCGCTCGCGTCTATTCGCCGCGTGTTCGCAACGCCTTCGGGGGAACGCATCTCCGCTTTTAACGACACATAAACGCTCGTAAAACCGATTAGTAATCCGCAGATTATTACCAAGACAGATTGCCGCCGTGGCGTTTTGTCGAGTGTGTATGTAAATTATTTATAAAATTAATATATCTCGATAATTGTTCCTCCAATATTAATTTTAGAAAATAAAACAGCGAACGAATGACCGATGCAAATCAACGATATTTAACTTTATTTAATTAGGAACAGAATATGCCGCTGTACTGGCGACATCGTGTTGCAGAAAAAAATATAATGACGAGAAATTATCAACTACTTAATTTTTATACGTTAGAACTCTGGGACATTGAATAAGAATATTCAATAGCAGTTCGTAAACACTGACTTAGGAATGCTGCATAAAAATCATATAAATCCCCTTTCATACTGGTTCAATATAAAAAATTAAAGATTTATAATAATAATTAATGTTTTTTCTTTCATAGTCAAGTATAATATTGGGTTGGTGCATAATTATCAGGCGTTTTTAATCAATATTTATTAATAATGATGATTTCAGAATGATTAGGATAATTATCGACACACATTTTTATAACCTGAAAATAAAAAATTAAGTATCAACCTTATATATTAGGTCATTCCGTTACCATCCAGTAATGTCGTTTTTCAGACTGGACTTGAAAGATCCCAGCCGCTGTGAGAGCCCTGTTCTGATAGTTTAAAAATTACATGTGAAAAGAACGAAGAGCATGTTTGTGAAAATTTTCGTATACTTCTTATTTTCCCTGATTGCAATTTATCATTTATTCCAAGCAATTTTTGAAAAGATTTTTGTCGACAATAAAAATAATGCAATCACTTCCATGCAGTCGAAAGATATTTATAATCATGGATTGATAATCAAAACGATGCCCCTTTGAGTTCCTCAATTATTCAAGTTAAGGCTCTTAGTTTGCATAAATATAGGAAGCCTAGTTTAAAAGAAGATTCTAACACGTTGTTCTAAGCATTTAATGGGTGTTTCGAAAATTTAAAAATGAGAATCCAAATGATTGGAGAATCGGCTGATGCAGATATAAATATTCTCATAGCTTAAACTAATGTAGACGATACCGGTTTATTTTCCAAAAAAAGACTAATCGTACATTCCTATTCGAAGGAAGAATTAGTCACCCCTGGATATAAACATTCTAAAATCTGATTAACATTGCTTCTCGGTGGAAACTTAACTTAACTGATGATTTAAAATTGAAGTCAATTGTATCAAGTAGAAAATCGCAGAGCTTTAAAAGGGAGAGATAAAGTTTTGCTTTCAGTCATTTGAAAAAAAGTCGAAGATAGAAATTTACAATTTAAAGCATTATTAATCTTAGACAATGTCCCAGGACACCTATAATCTCTCTATACCCGGAAATTATTGTTCTATTTCTTCCTCCCATTACTACCTGTCTCATACAACTATTAATTATTATTATACTATATACTTTTTTTTAAAAACCATGAATTATTCTAAAAATAAAAATAGTTATTTATGATGTGCTACAAAATTTAGTAGATATTTTGGATTTTTCTACTAATCAATATGACGCGTAATGAAACGCACACCCGGCGATGTCCTGCCGTAGACTTAGAACACGCCGCCGGTAGACCGACCGCAAAATTCTCGCGGCACGTGTCACTAATATAAGTTTAACTCGCACTTGCTACATCGTACCGGATGCGAGCGAAAAAAAACCTTACGCCCGTGGCTACTGAGGGGAATATTGTTGTTTTTATTTTTTTTCGCAATTGCGTACAATAAAGGTCAATGGTTATTTATAATATTTATTCTTTAGACTTTTTTAGACAAATGCAAACGAGTTTGTGTTATGTATGATTTATATTAAAAGAGATATTCGAGATGGAGTCCCAATTAGACTTCATCGGCACGGCTAGACTACTAAGTTGTCTCTAGAGCTGCACGATTATTGGAATAATATATATTTAATCCGTATTTTTATGACATATTTCGCCTGAATCACAACAGTGATTTTGCATAGTTAGCGTTGTATAATCATGTGGTCACACCTTTCACATGACACTATGGCACCCACGAACTATCCAAACAAAGGCGACTATTTTACAGTCCAAAATATGCCAAACTACTTTTTCGAAACGGGATAAAAAAATGTATATATATATATATATATATTTGAACCGGTTTTAGATGTCACCCACCAGCCAGGCTCCTCCTTTCCCACAAAGGAGGTTAAGCACACATTAACATGCGAGCCGGTCATCATTAACGCGACTCTATGCGAAATGTATAGGCAACAATTCGCTGTGTCCACTCGGAAACAGGTCCGACTCTGTCGTAATGGGTCGTTAATGCCATACTCAAATAAGTGTCAACTTTTGACCCAAATAAAGGACAAATACGTGTTTCGGATGCGAAAACCGGCGAAGAAGCGCGCAGGCGTACCGGGCTGGTTCAGTGTCGCGCCATTGGCATTCACTCGGTCTGCAAACAAATCGCTGCGCTGTCTTTAAATGCAAATAGCGAGAGCGCACACACGCAACACCACGCTCGTTAGCCAATCGGGCGAGTCCTAGTGCGAGCCTATTACCGGTGACACATAATAAGACAAGCAATGAAAGTAACAACGCGTCTTCTCTACTGAGACATATTCCGGAATTTCTTCTAACCATAAATTCCCTGCTTATATAATCCCAATAAACCACCGCTGATAACTACCGAAAAATAGCTGACCCAATTCATCGAATAGAAATGGAAAAAGATCTCAAAGGATATAGAGGAGTTAGATAAATATGATTTTCTGAGCTCTACGATCGACTCAATGATTGATAGTGAATCAGAAATAGAAGAAGGATCCGGAAAGAATTGCCAAGGACCGCGATCACCGAGCTTTGTATTAAAAGGACCCAAATGTAATGTCGTATTTTTTTAATGAAACTAAAACCATATTTCTAAACATTTATTAAACTTAAATATACAAACTAATTACCAATATTTTCTATGACCTTTTGCCATCTATTAGGTAAATCTAAAATGCCCTTTATTATAAAACTCTGTAGGTTTAGAATCGAAATAGTATGAAAGGGCCGATTTTATTTCATCTTCTGATTTAAAATAAAATTCTCGTAAATAATGCTCCAATGAGCGAAAAAGCTGATAATCGGATGGAGCCAGATCTGGAGAATGAGCTGGATACGAGAAATCTGTTAAATCGAACGTTGCGACTCTTCTTTCTCCTTCAGTAACTTACAGATACCTTGCCTCATGTGTTTGTTTTTCTCAGTCAACGCACAGGGGACCCAAACGTTTTATTTTTATATCTTCCCCATTTGTTTCAACGTAAAATAAATTCTACCCAAAACGAAGATGAGGAGACTTCTCACGACACACAAAATATTCAAGCATGTCTTTCTCAGTCAAAGGACTGAAGAAAACAATCTGAAACTATGATTTCTGAAAATGCGACATTACATTTGGGTCCATCTAATATATACTGCAAACAGGTGGACTAAAAACTGCTTGATGTTGATGATAATTCTTTGACTCTATAGCTTCTTGGGTTTTTTTAGCTTCAGTGATAAGATTCTTTCACTCGGCTTCATTAATTCGGGAAGGGGGGGGTCTAAAATTTTAACATACATAATTTAGCATTATTCTCTAAACTGAATTACGAACCAAACGCACTCACTATTCCTCAGACCACGATCCAAGGATTCCGGCGCGTAGCTATTTTGAGACAAAACGATGCAAGGCATCGGGGCCCTAGGCATACATACCCATTGTGAATTAATTAAATTCATTAATTAAGTATTTAAAATATTGCAAATTGAGTTAAAAAGTGTGCGCATAGAATGCACTTTATAGGTGTAGTGGTAGTAAACATATTGTGAGGGAAGGGGCCTCAAAATTGCATTGCGCCTAGGGTCTCTCAAGTGCTAAATCCGCCATTATTCTATGTAGTGCTTTTTTCTACCCCACGCCTCAAGGAATGAATGAAGAACGATCCTTAATAAAGTAATTAAATATCTAATGGAGCCCTAACATTCATTTAGATAAAAAAATATACACATTGTAAAATAGAGGGTTGCTTTCTTATTTAATTATATAAACAACAAATAAAGTCTGAAATAATTTTACATAAACGAATCAATTGCATATTGTATTGCAGCATTTGTATAATAAATCAGTAATTTGATTTTACAATGATTCTAATGCCAGTCGCGGCATTATTAAATTATATTATAATATTTTAATACGATTCCACAACTACGAAAGTTGGAATATATTCAATAAATTCCCTTTTAAAGTATCCAATAATTTCTCACCACAATCGATGGGTAAACCGTGTCATGGGTTTCCCCAAAAATTATACAGTATAATTTTCACGATTATGTTGCTCGATGGATTGCGCATTTTTTACAAGCATCCTTCTTTCCGTTTTAGTTAATAAAATATATAACTCTAAGCTATATTCATTTAGATAATTAATAAAACAAAAAATAATATATTTTTTTCTACAGGAGTTCTAAAGTTTTCTTCACAATTAATTTATATTAATAGAATTGGTTTATTAATATACATATGATGTCGACTTTGATCTCACGAATAAATTAAACATGTATAAATTTAAAATTTTCGTATTAAAACATTTACAGCAAATATTGTTTTGTATTTAAATATTTTTATATGTATTTTAAATGAAATTAAACGATAAGTTTTATACCGTAAATATTACGAATACTCTCTCTAGAGAACCACTTACTATTCTGAGATTAGCGCCACTTTTATTAAAATATACGCATTTTAAATTGACCAAATTTATACTGATACTGGCACTAATTTATCACCGTGATAGGTTGACGGGATTCCGCAATTAAAAAAGTTGACGGAATTTGTTTAAAAAAATTCTCTAAATAAAGTAAAACATAGTTATGCTAAATAGTTTAAATAGTTTACAAAATACGAATAAATTTCCTTGCAACGATTTGTTTTTCCATAAAACGTTTGTTGAACTTAAATAAATTTTGGTTTGTTGAACTGGTCACCAGATTCCTCTATTAACGCCCATCTCTCACTAAGCTAATCGCAGAACCTCAAACGTTATACAACAAATATGAACAACGCAAATCCGATCGATCGAAACATTAATTAATAATATATGTTTGTATAAAAATAAACGTGCTAAACACACGTAAACGGCGTGCACATTTGAATTTGCGACATTATTATTCAATACATTTTTTGCAAATTGATTTTTTACAGATGCCGATGGCATGTCACTGATTCGACTACGTCCACAAACAAAGAAAACGCTGCTATCGCAAAAAGCATAGAATATGTGTGCCAAGGGGTCAACAACACATCAGGATCAAGGCTCCAGCTAGAGGTCATCGATCACTTGAACTTGACGACTCTGCCTAACACCTCATCACTCGGACGCTCCTCTCACCTACTTACATAACCATGTTTTAACATGTTTATATAAATATGCCTATGAGTAATCGGATATAGTTTAATTAATTGATTCTAATTCAAGGTCAAATTTAATTAGCTGAAAATGTTAAATTAAGAGTGAATTATCGCAACGAATGCGTGATGTAATTCGACCTCATTTCATTTCGGTTTTATTTGTAATATTTAAATATATTTTTTTCCATCTAATCAAACACATTGTTGTACATGACCCTGTTTGCACAAATTATTTGCGTACAAATTTTGCATCTAATCAACCCGAATTGACTTTTTGTATACATAGCACGTTTTTTTTGTATTTATTTATAATACAAATGATTTTTTAAGTCGAATATGCTTTTTTTGAGATGATAATTTTTCCGCGTCGATAGTAATATCGAATTCTAAAATGTAAATTGATTCAAGAAGTTGGCGTCATTGTTACTGTTGCCGGCCATCGAGGGCATGAATCACGTGCAAATACTTTAATTCACTTTAAAAGAAAAATGCTCGTTGCAAGTGTGTACTGAGCGCACTCGGTGTGTACACAGGAAGGACAGTATCATGGAAATGATGATAAAAATCTCACCTGGCAAGGTTCGTTATTTAAGAAGTGCAGGGATAATGGTCTGAAGATGTAGAAAGGCCGGGTTCGAGCTCGTGGGAAGGTGGTAGGTCCAAGTTGTTAAAAATGAGCGCTAATAAAATACATCATTCATTACTGTGACCTACTTAACGTTGTCTTCCGCATGCTCGAGCCGTGGCCGGCGGTCAGGGTTGGCAAAAGAAGTTGCAAAAAATACGCACACCTCCACAACGCGAAAGATCGGAAATACTTGTGCGCAAAAAAATGCGTAAAACGCTCTTAATGCGCGGTGCCCACAATTTTATCCGGCGAATAATTTAAATATATAATTGTTTAATTTATTTAAACGCTCGCCGCGTCAACCTTGGCGGTAAAAGCTTTTCAAGTATTGCGTTACCGAGCCAAAAACTCGTATTTTTTATGCAAAGGAAGAAGGTGGTAAGACAGCTTTTGAAACCTCATTCTCATTATGCAGAGAACTGCCAAGTCTTCAGGGCTCCCCCCTCTTGCGCCCCTCCCCTTCACCACCGACCACCTTCCGCGATGGCCAACTTCAAATCATGAGGTCACAGTGGCCACACATGCATACAAATCCTATTACCGCGATCGATCATTATGCAACAACGTCCGGCAACTGATAAAATATTGCATCGGAAAACTCGAGTAAAACGCATATTAAACAATTTTCCTTCGCCAAATTCGAACATCTATACAAATATAAATATTAAATTAACGGTAAATATGGCAAATTTAAAACATAAAAAAATTGCTACTCGTTACTGAACGGTAAATTTCCTTAAATCATTTCCGTTCATGGTACAATCTGTTCATTTTAATATTATTTTATATAATTGTTATAAACGTGATTAAACTATGACAACGAACGCTAGCTGATATTTATTTGTATCGCCGGTGAAGTTAAGTTACTGTGATGTAACTCGGCGTCCGGCGCAAGTTCACGCACAAAGACGACGGTCATCGAAATGTGGCCGCGAAGAGACAGGCCATTGCGAAAGCAGCAAATGCAGATAAATCAGTAGTTATATAATTGCGAGAGTACCGGTTCACGGCATTGAACCGATAGTTATTGTAATGGAGCCGGTATTCGCGGGTCGCGGAAATTGGGTCGACCGCTATGTCGTCGGCTCGCGGCTCGAGGACCCCGACAGGGCTCGATTAAGAAATTTTCCTGCTTTTGTACCTGGGGGGAATTGGTACACGGTACAGTTATAGACCGTGCCTTTCCTGAAACCGGGCAATTAATCGTCGCTTTGCCAAGGGAATTTGATACCATCGCAAATTGGAGAGAAATAAAAAATAAAATGAATATAATAAAATGTATGATATGAAATAAGTTGTAAAAACTTCTTTCCTCCTTTGACACACGATCTGTAACATATTTATCTATATTATTAGGCTCGATTGTAAGAATTTTAAGTGTTTTTATTATTTGTTAATATGCTTTTCGCATTGGATATAAGAATTTTGTATTAAATCATGAGAAAGTCGTTTTTTAACCTATAAACATGCGTTAATTAATCAAATCTCCACTAATACTCTGTGTGGAATACGGGTGCGTAGCTCTTAACCTAGCCGTGGCGATGGGGTCTATTGAGGACCCCAAGTTTTGATTTTTCTCGAATAACTCTTTTAATATAAATCCTACATGTCACACACCCTTTGTATTTGTCTAAAAAACGTCTAAAGAATAAATATTAAAAATAATCGTTGAACTTTATTGTCCGCAATTGTGAAAAAATAAATAAAAACAACAATATTCGCTTCTGTTGCCACAGGCGCATTGTTTTTTCTCACTCGCATCCGATACGATGTGCCAAGTGCGAGTGAAACGCGAGAATTCAGTTGGCGCGGCGAGACATCGCATATCATGAATAACTATTTTTATTCATAGAATAATCCATTTTTAAAAGAAATGACTTGAAATGCTTGGGGTCTCTGATAGTCCCCCTTCGAATGACTCGGTTGCTTTCAAGCCGCCGTAATGGATTGGTTAAGGCAAAAGGTTGCAAGGCATTGGGGCCCTTAGGGCTCTAGACCCTCGCGAAAGGGTCATTCATACAACATTAACAACCATATTACAAAATACAGAATAATCAAAAAAAATAATCGTCTTAAATAAATATATAGCGAGTTAAATTCATGGAACATCGCGGAATGCGACTTCATATAAGAAAGGTCACTTCCCATTGATATTTTTTTCCACACTGAATATGATTTTTATTACTTTCAGGTAATTATGTTCAAAGCTAAAAAGAATAAATAAATAATAATAATATTATTTCCCACTCTATGATAATTTACAACTAAACCCTTTAACTACTATTGTTACAAGCTACATTTTTGCATTTGAAAATGTAATTATTTGGTTATATTAAATTAAAATATTATTAGAAAGGGTTCAGGCTATAAAAAATTAAGTTCAAGTGTTCGAAATCCATGTCTAAACCACTTGTAAGAGTAATCAATAATTTATTCCAATTTTCTTGAATCCTTATTCTGTATTATTAACACATAAGCACCCGCTGTTTTCAGGCGAAACTTACACCTAAACCCGCATATTTTTATCGAATCTTGCGATTTTGCGCGGCTCTGTAAAAAATGCTTAATAACTTTTTTCCTTTTGGAGATAATTTGGAGAGAAGTATTATACGTATAGTATACTTATATTAGATTATTAGAATATTTAGATAAGAAATAAAATTTTCGAGCTGTGAAAATGATGATTTATTGTATTTTAGACGATAAAAAACAAATAGATATCTTTATGTAGTATGTAGGTAATTTTAGCTATGTAATAAAGGATGTGACGGGTTGTGCCACATAAATATTCCAAAAAAGTTATTTTGTTGAATGGATAAACAAAAACCTAAATTAGTTACAGTCTATATGTAAGTACTGGAAAGTTTTCGATCCAAATAATCTATTATTTCAAGGACAGTTTTTAACCATAAATAAATACATATGTCATATATTTTACAAAGGGCATGCAGAGCAATGAATGAAACTGTGTCCAGTCGTAAAACAAAGAAAGCCTTTTGTAGCGCATTAGATAGCACGTTTCGTGTGAACCCGCGTTAGTGCGGGGCGGGTGTTTACCGTTTACGAAAATTTCCGCACTAACGCGGGACCGGGTCCTTGATTGTTAAGAGTGAAATACTACCCTAGTGGGTAATTATGAATATGTTTATAAAATTACCTACAGTAATGTACCGGGTTAGTGACCCGGCTCACTACACCGCCGTTTAAAACATAAATAAAAGAATAAATATCAATCGACGCATTTTAGCAAGACGCGCAAACTAGCACGAACACAGAAAATAAACAAAACAAAAGAGAATTATTTATTCGAATTTTTGATGTTCATTTATTTTCTTCTTCAAATACAAATATTTAAAATAACGATCATCATGTATATACATTTTTCATTTCATTTGTAGATGATGTCATTGGTATCTATTCTAAATATGTATGTAAGTTTATCTTTTAATTTTAACGCATTTCGCATTATATTTTGTACAATTGTTGTGTATGAATTTGATTAAAATAAAATTACAGTAAAATAATTGCTAGACCAGCTACAATCATTTTAACACTGTATAATTGCGCCATTATATCAACGCTCTGAACCTAATAAAAAATTAAAAAAAGCAGTTTTAAATAAAAATCAAATTTATAAATATTTTTAATTTCGAGAGAGTGAAAACCGAATCTATGAAAATCTATATTTGATTAAAATAAATTATAAAGGGAAGCATTTTAACTTTGTGGAAATACTGATTAATTGATCATAGTGAAGTTTTCTTCAATTAACGCGATTTTTCGACTTACCCCAATTGAATGCAGCATTCAAAATATATGATTGATACATTCAAACCTAATTTTTGCACACATCCAATTTGTATTATTATTCTAGTTATGGTTATATAATCTAAAGGCGTACTTTTTTCAATATTTAATTCACAACCACTATAACATACGTGCCCAGCGATAGACGCATTTTTAAATACCATCACCGTTACATTTGCCACAGTTTTATTCACAGTACTTTTCCAATAAATCAAATACATGTGTTACGTTCGCATCAATGGTTATCTCGCCAGGGATAGATAATCTATCATTTTCAATGAAAAATATAATATTTATTTACAAAATATTGACATTTCATACAGATGGAATTGGAGAAAAGCAGTAAAATATTTGTTGCAAAAAAATAAACACCAAAAACTAATCGTATCGAATTTATTGTTAATTAAGACGAAAATATTTTCCGTGCATAAATTCTATTCATATATTTTTGTGTCTAACCTAACCCATCCCAATATATCCCATATTGGGTACCCCAAGTTTTGATTTTTCTCGAATAACTCTAAATATAAATCCTACATGTCCCAAACTTTATGTATTTGTCTAAAAAAGTCTTAAGAATAAATATTATAAACAATCATTTTTTTATCGTCTGCAATTGCGGGAAAAAAAACAACGATATTCCCTGTTGTTTCCACGCGCGCGATGTTTTTTCTCGCTTGCATCTGGGACGATGTCTCGAGTGCGTTTGAAACGTGCCATTGATACCTGCTGCGAGAACTATGTATGTAGCGAGACATCGCCGAGAGCGGTGTCATTTACGCGTCATATTGATTAGTTAAAAATGTAAAATATCATGTATAACTATTTTTATTCTTAGACTAATCTATTTTTTTAACACAACAATTTATTGGAGTAAATCGATCAATAGCGATTTGAATATAAGGATAGCTCATAGAAAAAATCTAACTAATTAATCGAAAAATCTAAGGTTCTTGTAAGTGAACCAAAACATGTTAAACTAAAAAAACTGCGTTAGAAATGTACCATCAACCCTCATATAGCGCCGAGCCATATCTCGCTATAGAAATCTACCTTATAGAAGACTAGGCACCCGTACAAAATTTAGGGTTAGGTTTTTTAATCGTATCTTAAAAATTGAACGAAATCAATGCTTCAAACATTGTGCTATTTACATATTTTAAATGGCCTGATATATACGAAATATGTAATTTGACCTTAAAAATTTAGCATTGTCTGAGAAACGGCGCATAGAGAGAAGTACTATAAGAGGGACTGTCCCACATGCCACTCTATAGCAAGCAGCGTTATAGGAGGGTTGATTGTTTATGTAATTGTATTTTAAAACGAAATAAAAATTAATAATTCAGGTTATCTGTGTTTTTTAATTATACATACATGCGGTCCCTCCCCACTATTAACCTGGATAACCGGGAGTATATTGTATAATATTACCAGCAGCGGCTCGTGGTTAAAATATTCAAGAGTGCCGCAGAAGATTAAAAATTAAAAAAAGGAATCAAACGTGACGGCGATAGCGGTTGGGCACAATCATAGTTTCGTGGATTCTACGGAGCTTATGAGGAGCTAGGCCGCTATTCAGGCCAATTCAGTGTGACGTGTTTCTGCTGGAGGTGCCCATAGCACCCGATCAGACCTTAAATTAAATACGAATTGGCCCTAACCTCGTCTGATTATTATTGTTACAATTCACACGTGACAGCTCGGTTCTCGGGCTTTGGCTGGCGACCTGACCCGTAATCGAATAGCCAAGATAACCTGGAGAACGTCGTCGCAGTCATGACATCATGGTTGCGACGGAGGTGCCTCCAGGTGGCAAAGACCTGCCTCAGGGTTAAAATTCCACTTAAATAAAAATATTTCAAAAGTGATACAGTATGGACGGCGCTGGAATTCTCCGAGACACAGCGCAACACAGCGCTTAGCGACGAGACCCCCCATCCCGCTGCCGCCCCGCACCCGTCAAATACACGACGCTGGTATCGCTGACTTGAAGACAGCTCTCTAGCTCTATACGTCGCGACTTAACACTAGATACAAATTATACATAATATATAATCAATATACACATACATATTAATATATATAAATATATTTTTCCTCAAATTGTTTGGGGGTGCTGCAACTCCGCAGTTTAAATGGACGAGCCGCCCCTGAATATTACACAAAAACAATAAGATTATGCATATATTAATGCTAATCAAATTTTCCATACCATATTTTTGTAATATTTGCACAGATTTTCCATTCGAGATGAGTATCCCTGACTGCGGTGACCATGCTGACCGGTCAGATGTCTGTCCACAATCACGTTCGCCATGTGCGTGACGATCATTCCCTTGCCGAAATTTCGCCGACTATATAATAAAAAAAATACCATTCACGTGTTCGCAGCTCATTGTCTTTTTTTCCCGCGAGTGTCGGTGTCAAAAATGTTAATTCCCATAAAACTAACAGGACAATATTTAATTGGGATTTGACCGTCCAGATATAATACGGAAAATATTGATCTATTCTCATCCCACGCTTCATTTCTGGTGTACGTGCTACTTTCCTGCATATATGTACGGAATAAAATCTGAATAGCAAAATTTTGTTGCACAAGAGCATTTTCTCAGAATCTCACTCGTCTCATTATTTTTTTACCGTAAAAATACATACACCATTGTCTTATGCATAATATAAAATTATAAAACGTTTGATCTGATTAGCATTATTGAATATATATTTTTTTCGCCGCATAACGTATGGCATGTGCAAAGTTTCAATTTGAACCATCCAGAGGACATTGACACACATTGCCGTTGTGCAGGTGATTCTGTGAAATTGCAGCCATTTTCGCGACATAAAACAAGATGAAAAAATCGATGTTACAAATGAGCGGCGATGAATTACTCTCTTTAAGTACCATGTGCCATGGTATGATCCAATCACCGTCCGATTGGATGAAGGTGTTAAAAATGTTCGGTTCGCCCATCATTTAACCGCCAAAAAAATCTAGGTTGAGAAGTCATCGCACTTTTGCATTTCTTCTAAAACCGCTGATGATGATTCATGCGAAAGAAAAAAAAACTTTTGACACGATACGGGCTCGAATCGGTACACTCTAACGTTGCCAAATCGTTTATCGATAATTTTGAATATTCAAAATATTTGTCATATGCGCGGATTCGTCATGCATAATTATTTGCGGAATTTAATTCAGTCGAGACGTACGAATTATATCATCGTCGTTACGAAATATTGGGGTATTCAGGCCAATCTATTTGTTATTAGCCATTTGCATCACAAACATCGGTTACGCACAGGATTACATTAAACAATACGTTGAATATGCAATTAAGGGCCGACCAGTTGTTGAACCCAGATTAGGTTTTCCACCGACGACGACCAAAGTCTCTATTTCAAAAGATTTTTACTGCGAAACGGAACCGCTGCGGTGGAAATTATTCTAAAAATTTGACCACATAAGAGAGGCATAAAATTTTTCAGTTATCGTCCGGTTCGCCGAACTCCAATATTATACTGACCAATTTGCTCCATGCTTATAAATGGCTAAAATAAATACTATGACAAAAAAGTGGGTCTGGCGAAATACCGTAGTATTGATACATGCTATACACTTGCATGTAACTGTCATAATTTACTGCTATTCCTTTATTTATTTTTTTACAAGCGAAAATGACACAAATATCGCCAGCAAAACAGTGGTAAATAACTGTTTTCTTTTCCTCCGGTGTTCTTTTCAGAACCGTTAAATCATCACTCAACTGCAAAGGATACACGGTTGGACTTCAGCGCATTGTTTGAGGTTACACATAATACCGTAATTTATGACACTGTCCAGTAGTCGAGCTAAAAATGGTCCGGATCCTTTCTCTTTAATAGGTAAGTCACCAGAGAGTTGGAAGCGAATTAATATTTCTATGGATACCTATATGAATGGGCCTCAATGTCACCGGAGAGCAATGGAAAGGGTTGAAGAATTTTTTGTATGCGAAAGTTTCCCACACATCACATATTCTAAATATTTACAAAAAAAATTAAGGATTCATATTTTAAATAAAATAATTTATACACGATAGCCTGGATTTTTTTGTTATTAATTAAAACGTCGCTAAAAATGTATACGAATTTATATTGCAATACTAATAATATAACATTAACGGAGAATATTTATTGAATACAATAGATTCGCATTGAATTCAGTTTCTGCTTCCATAATCCATTTTTCTAAGAGTCGTTAAATATATTCGAGTGCTCATAAAGTTTGGGAGGTCTAATAACATAAAACAACATAAAAGATGAAATATTTCTCATTATAAATTTACAATAACTCGTTTGCTAATAAATAACTCAGAAATGGTTCTGCGAAAATAAAGCAAACGAAGCGGCCGCATCCATTAGCTGAAACAATTAATGATTTAAGACGAGCCGATTCACAAATGCTCGAGTGTCGGTAAAATTTATGACTTTCTCTTATTGTCAACAAGTCAGGATAACCCTTCAAGATAATTGAGACAAAGGACGGCTACCGTCCTGTGGGAAAGTAATGTAACATAATCATTATTGAGATTTTACAGGTAAATTTTTTTTTCGCCTCACATAACTAGATAAATAAGAAACTTTAAAAATTCCTTTCATCTCATAATTACAAGTACATCAAATTTATTGAGTACAAGTGTATTTATATTAATCGGTTCTGTTTAAAATTATTGTTACCGATGAATAAATGAATACGATTTGTATATAATATAGATTTTGCGAATAATACCATTATTTTATTAATAGATTTTTTTTTTAATAAAATAAAATACTGAAAATATTTAAAAAAATAATTGTGTCCGTCGATGATTTTTTTTAACCTTCCACTCTGGATATTTTTGGTCGAATCTACGTTCTACTCTGATTAATTGTAATATATAAATGAATTTTGTTTGTAAAATATATAAGAAACATCTATAGGGTTTAATCTAATATCCTATTCAATAAAAGACATTATTTTTTATAAATAAATAGAAAAAAAACGTTGTTCAATTATTTTTTTTGCTAAAAAATCTTTTGGGCCAATACTTCTTGACCACAGAATGGAAAAGGTTAAAATATTTTATATATATTATTATATTTATATTTAATTCCGAAATCGCTAAATTTACACTATTTTTTACGCGATTATAAGAACTAATCGCTAAGTAATTATTTTATTAACAGTATTTAATTTGATAAAAAAAATGCGTGGAATTTTAATTTTCTCAAATAATCCTCAATTTATTATCAGATTCATCCTATTTCTCTGGATACAACGAGGACAAGGGAACCGACACAATGACGACAAAATTTGTGATAATTTGAATTATACAGCCCGCGATGTTAAAAAAATCCTGATATTTTTATTAAAATCTTAATCTCTCGCGAAAATAAGATTATGCTCGAATTCTTTTTAATTTGATTTATTCATACTATTTGCTCGGAAATTAATTTATATACACCGAATTTTTATATATAACTATTTTTTTTATTTCATCATAATTTTCCACGGAGCTGCTCTTTTTTAAAAATAATAATTAATTTGCTCGTTTTTTTCTGCAGATGTTCGAATTATCGCAGCTTATGTCGGAGCTTTTCCGCGGGCCGGGGTGGCGCGGCGTCGCCGGCGGGGGTTGCAGCGGGGGCTTGCGGGGTAGGGGGAGGGAGCCGGGGCATTTAAGCGGCGGGGCCCTACGGCGACGACCACTTCGGCCGCTGTGCTCGAGCCGCGCGGTCGTTCTCTAGTCTCTAGTCGCTCTTCCGTCTCTCCGCTCGCGCCTTCCGCATTGCCGCATTGCCGCATCCGTCGACCGGTCGCGAGTGCTTCTCAGTGCCTTCCCGTCCGCCGACTCGGCTCTACGTCTCGCCATGTGCAGCCAACAGGGCCTCGACCCCACCGGCCTCTACTGACTCCGCTCCGTCTCTCTCTGCGACGACCTCTTCGACGGCCACCCTTCGACTCTTCTTTTAATAATACCACGGATCTACAACTAACAGTCAAGATGACAGCCGTCAAATCTCTGGACCCCACCGGCCTGTACGCCACCGCCGAATCGTTAGATCCGACCGGACTGTACGCTAAAAGTGTCCATACCAGTGCCGACTCTTTGGATCCGACCGGCCTCTATTGATTCCGAACGACCGAGCGCTGTAAATATGTAGAAAGTATAATATAATAATGTATAGGATGTACCACCCGAGTATCAGATTCAAGTGTGTGGCGATGCGGGGCAGCAGCGAGACCTCATCTTGCAGGAAGAGGAGATTGCTTCGCGGATCAGCTGTTGGGGTCGGGCCGATCAGCTGGCGGCTCCCTGCGCGCATTGCCCGAGGTGAGTACACTGATCTCCCTCCGCCGCCTCCGCCTCCTCCCTCCTCCGCCTCCGCCTCCTCCGGCTCCGGCCACAGCGCAGCGCAGCGCGACGCCGCGAGCACGAGCCGAAGAATCGTCGCGACGCCGTCGCATTTGCAGTCCTACCCACGCAATATATTGGCGCGGAATCGTCGCCCCCCTTTTCGTCGCATCATTTTTTGATTCACGGAATTCCTCGAGCGATCGACCGGGGATAATCGGCTAATATAGATAACCGGTCTTCTTCGGATCTCTCGGGGTGATTTGTTCGCGGCGTCCGGATTCGCTCTACGATTGACACCCGCGCGACAGTACATTCTTAGAGAAAAAATCTTTTTTTTTATTATTAATTTCGTAGACATTTTTTAGCCGACGGGGCTACGGTCGACGGCCCCGTCCGATTGCAATATTATTGTATAATAAAACGCGATCCGTCGACGCTTCGCGTCCGAGAGCGACGTCGCAGGAGGTCTCGCGGACGGCGCGCTCTCTTCGCCTTCTTTCTTTTCGTCTCGCGGAATTTTCGCCATTTTTTCGTCGGTCGGCGGCTTCTTCGCGGTCGACGCGATCGCCGAACAGTATTGAGTGTGGCCCGCGGAGTCGATAGCTCTCGCGTTTTGGCCGCTTTTTATGGCGAACGACTTGGGTCAACGCTCTCGGCCGCGTTGGCCGCAATTGTTCGGCGATAATAGTCACTTGTAGGCAGCGCACTCGCACGCGCCTCCGCGTGCCGACCAAACCTTGGTCAAGGGTCACGGTCGGGGAACACCTCGCGGCCAGGCGCTCGCCGAAACCGAAACCCCGGGGAAGAACCGTCGACCGAAACGCGGCGGGCGATCCGCGAGCTCGAGAAAATTATCTCATTTTTCCAGTTGGAATCCGATCGGATCGCTCGATCCGCAATCTCGCGGCCTTGTCGTCCAGAATTCCTTCCGATTGTCGCATTTTTTCATTATTATTATTGTTATAAAACATACGCACGACGTGCGGAATAGGTGGCGACGCTCCGAATCCTCATTTGCATTCGAGTCAGTCAATGTTTGGGTGAACGTATACTGACCCGATTTATTTTCGCGATCAATAAACTCTATTCGACCGAAAAAAAGCGTGGACAAAATTTTACTTTTTATTTTTAGACCGAATTCGATAACGAGTTTACGCGGAAGGATGAATCTGACGTTTCCTCTCATCTGAAATGTTTCGCCGACGAAACTGGTTTCCGTCGCATTTTCCTCGGAACCAGATTTCAATACGCTTACGGATCAATTAACTGCCATTTTTATGTATAAATATGCATGTAACATGTGTACGTTGACGCGCCGGCGAGATTGTGATAATTAAAAGTTCTGTTTGTCTTGGCCGTTGTTTGTCTTTCGTATCGCCGAGATAATTCTATGCGCCCTTTTCGTAATTGGCGTAAGAAGCGCTCGTTTGTCCGTATATTTAATTTTTTTTACTCGTTTCTCGTGTACGGCGAGCGTCCAGGAAGAAGTAGCTTATGATGACTCTTTGTCCTACCACCGTCATGACTACTTACCCAAACATTGTCGGTCGACGACCCGCCTCCGGTTCCCTCCGCCTCACCTGTGCTCTCTCATCACCCTCTTGGAGACACCGTGTGAAAATATTACAATACTATATATAAATTACGACTCATTGCGTCATTAATATATAAATATTACGACACGATTTCGTTATTTGGATCGGTGATATTTCGATGCATTAATTCGGAGGTCGCGTCGATATTTGCATAAGCCGAATTTTTCGATCGATCCGCAGATCGATCGCGCGCGTTGCACGCGGCTGCGCGTGCGCATGCTGCGTGTTTACAAATATCGCTTGGCATACATACATTAAAACCAGCCATCGTCAATGGGCGAGTTTAGCCAATGTCAAGGCCCTCGAGGTCCCATTGCACATCCCACGCGGGCTCGTTACAATTGTTCGCGGTGACGCAACCGTCACGCATTGTTGGGCCCCTCGATGGACCGGGCCCGCGATTGGTCCTTACTACGCCGAAAAAACGTACGCGAACACGTTTTACGATCTTTTCGACATCGCGCAGGTGATCCCCGAGCGATCTCGTTAGATTCTTAGACGCATATCGTCCGCGGATGCATTCGACGCGGAGATCGGCCCCGCGCATTTCCGCTAGATTCGTTTGATTTACGCAATTCGATCGGTAGCGGTTGTTTTAATCGGTGATACACATATTGGTTCGATGATCCCGCGAAACTTGCGCGATCTATGCTAAAATCTTCCATCGACGTCTCGAAACTGCAATGCAATTCTACGAATGCACGGCGGCCTTGCAGTCTTTAGCAATTATGCGCCTGTCAGTGACCTCGACACGTTTAAATTTTTTGGCAACAGATAATCAATCGCGAAAACGGAATAATTGTGAGAATGCAAAAAAATTGCCGCACACATATGCACCGCTTTATGCAATCCTCTATTTTTAGTAAGGCTTCTCGAATAGGATGTTGTGACCTTATGGATAGATGCACACGATGCATATATATATGCCGCTGCACACACACCACACTGCAGCGATTTATTAAATGTTAAGGCTTTTTTGAATGTCATAGATTTTACAATATGCGCCAGTGGTTTTCATTTATTCGAATAAAATAATGGAGTTTACGACAGACGTGGGATTTCATTATTAGTCATAATGCAAATATATTCTGAAAATTAAATTTAATAGTACTTTAAAAAAAAAGCTGCATCGCCATATTGCAACAGCGTCCGATGTCGTCATCTTTGCAATAAAAAAAATATCCTCGGATCAATTGCAAGCGTCGATGTTATGAATGAAAATTGTACATTATTCGGCGCAATGTTGCATCGAAAATATAGTAATGATAACAATCATCAATCATCGGTTTGAATCCAGCAATCATCGAAGCGTATGTCACTTGTGTGAAACTCGAGGGACTAGAATGCTAATCCGCTCTACCTGTTGCTCAAAATAAATTTGCATAGAAAAATCATTGCTGGTGCATTTTTTAATGTTCTAGCAACTCGAAGGTCGATATTTTTTCTCATTTCATTGCAAACACGTATCTATAAACATAATTTATATTATAGACAAATCAATAGTTAGATCATTCTCATCTATATTTGTATTTAAAAAAAAATCGAAGTAAAATAGTATATATTTTTAGTGCATGCCAAATTTCAGAGATTTCTAAAAAGCTTTTTTTTCGCGAAAAAAACATAAAATTGAATAGAGTTGTATAACATAATATATTACAAGGACACGTCCTTATTCTAATTTAAACCACCCCAGGTATAGAATAATGAAAGTTAAAAAACAATTCATTCTCGGGCATTCAGGTAAAAATATTGACAAAGATCGTCGCTCTTTGTCGGTACTTTTTGCGACGTACAAATTTCATGCTAAGATGCATTTTTATGATCGCGCTATCTCCGAAAATAAAACTAGCATTGAAACAATCGAAATACATTCTGCCCTAATACAAACAAACAAGCAACTTTACAACATCCCGAGGCATTTCGGTAAAAATGCATAGAATAGAATTTCGCAAACAATGCAATTGCGCAAAAACGGCATCGGCAAACATAATTGTCAAGGTTAAAAAATTTGTCGCAGGTAGATGCGAGTTGTAAATTACAGACGTTTCGGCAATGCTATTATCCGCTAGAAAGTTGCAATTTTTTAGACCAATTCACACATTCCTCGAATCCCATCATCACTCATCCCAATGCAATATTATAACACAAATAACGACTCAATATTAAATATATGTATTTTGTTTTTGTTGCAGATTTCTTATGAATCGCGCGGGGCATCATCAATCGTTTTCGAAAAATCAAGAAAACGACGAAGATATGCTTCATAAATTGAAAACGCCGAAAAATACTCAAGCGAAAGTATCGTAAACTACTTTTATTACGTTTTTTTAATATAAATTATTATCATTCATCTCATAAAATTATATCATTTTCATATAATTGTAGTATGTTGATTATAATCGTGTATCATTAATCTTCGTGAAGCGTTAGCTTGTTTAATTTGTGAGTGAATTATTGCATAAATAATTATGACAAAATTTAACAAGATCATCATGAATATGTATATATATAAATATACATGTTTTCGTCGTAGCATTATATCAACTCGGAGCTATTAATTATTAAGTATATTATTTAAATCTAGCTGTAGTATTTATTTTCGCTTTTCTCCGCGGAGTTTCCACGGGAAAGTTTATTTTTTATTAAACATATTGTGTACAAATTTTTGTTTTAAACTTTCATCTTTATTTAAATAATAGTTACCATGTCTCTGTCATTTATTATTTGCGATATTAGGGCCAACATGTAATATTATAACGGCCTTTTATTTTTTAAATTATTATTATTATATATATATATTTTTCAATAATTTTAACTTATTATTCCTCTGCGAAAAAAACTGCCAATTGTTCTTCATTTTAATCGATGTAATAATTATTGTAAGTTTACTTGTGTAATTATAATTGTATGTATTATTTAATTAACAAGTGTGGTGAAGATCGAACAAAATTGCCAACAGATGTTGCGATTTTTTGGATTGTAGGAAAAAAAATCAGCATTTATGCAAGTCACAATTAAATTTAAGAATGTATTTTTTATATAAAATCTTCATACGCGTTACGGGTTTCAATTCATATCGATGTTGTTAATATTTATTGAAGATTTTTCACCATATTTGTATATTTGCGTACTTGTTTGTTTCAATTTCAATTACTGCCATCTAAGACTGACTGACGAGGAGATGAAGCGTCTTTTGTTAAAGTTTGTTTTTTTAATTGTAATATTAATGATTAACATATTATTTAAATGGTATTTATATAAAAGTAACAACTTCACGAATATTAATTTAAAATCACTATGCTGTGTACAAATTGATGTTGAGGGATCGATGGACGAGTCGCTTCTCTATGATGCATACATAGTTTAATGGTTTTGGTTTCATTAATCGTCTAAGAAATGACTAGGGATGAAAATTCAATGGTTATTTATTGTATTCCAACCATATGTCCGTATTATCCTTTCGTAGTTTCATAGTATTCGTCTACGGACTACAGAAATGTTATTGTTTCGCGTGAAACTATTATAGCAAGATTATCGTTGTTATATCTCATTGATGTTATCGACATATTGTTTTTTTTTATATGTATCATGTAAATCTCCTCAATTAATATTGTTGTAAGGTCATATACATACAATATATATTAAAATATACATATTTTTATTGATTACGTTATTTGTTTTATTTTATCACTGTATTAACATAAAGAGCGTCACGGAACTTATCTCACATACACCACAAACACACCACATTAAATACTAAATCATACAAATATTGATATTTTCGATTGTATACTAATTTATTCATTGGAAATTACAATTAATTTACACTGAATTGATTACGATTGCCATTTATATAAAGACATAAATTATTTCCTAGATTGCAGTTTTTTATCACCTTGAAATAACATATTGATAATATGTCAATGATTTATTTTATACAAAAAAATGGATTATAATTTTTCCATAGATAATGCAACTGGCACGAGAGCACTACGCATAACATTCGATTCAAAATGATTAAAAATGCTATATAAATTGAAAAAAAAATCGAATATTATTTCGATATTGGATTTCAAAATTCTCGATACATTTAAGTAAGAGAACTGACTCGTCATATGAGCTAAAAAATCTTAAAAAATGAATTTACCCCAACGGGCTATTGAGGGGTTAAACATAATTAGACTTTATTTTTACAAGGTTTGATCAAAAAAAAATTGATTGCATAGTTTTTCAATATTCTGATACACTTGTCCCTGCCGTATCTTGACATTAGTTTGCATACTGGATGCTTACTTTAATTATCGATTATCAAAAAAATTTCACTAGTTTTAATGAGCTCTGCGATTTATTACTGGTGGAAGAAATGTAAAACAATTTTTTTACCAAAAACAACATCTCAAACCAGCTCGATACCAACGGCGTCGCCCGATGGTTACAATCAAATAAAATACTATTTATAATGATTTAAAAAATATCTCGTTGTGCAAACGGTTAATTTTATTGAAAGGTGTCAATTTTTGGCACCATCTAATCATATTCGCTATCTGACAATGTTCAGAAGGATATACTAGCTTGCGTGAGACCACAATTTTGAAAACAATGGTTTCAACAGAACTAGCTTATATTTCAAGTCATTTCTTTGGACAATATAATCAGAGGTTTTATTATTTTTCTATCTGATTCTTCGAGCTCGTTTATAACTTTATTCATAACAAAATAATCGGAATGAGAGGATGTATATTTTCCTTTTGCTTCAGTATAATATTCTGGATCAGTGGTTTCTATGGATCTCCAGATGTCCTTAAGACCGCGAAGGGGATTAATTTGGGGGTATATGGACAACGTCGGGGTCCGAGGAAGGCTTAATTTAAAGTAAAATATTATTACTTCTTATTCTTATTATTCGCCATTTTAACTTCTTAAACAACCGTCACGGCTGATCGAAACCATCGGCGTCGCCCGAAGGGGATCTATTTATAACTGAATAGGAAATAAACCCCAAGCATTTCAAGTCAAGATATTGATGAATTCTTCATCAATATCTCGGTTTTTTAAAAAAAAATGGATTATTTTATAAATAAAAATAGTTATTCAAAATATGCTTCATAATTTGGTCGATATTTTGAATTTTTCTACTATATCGACGATACGATACGACGCGTAAATTACTGACTCGCCGCACGTGTCAATTGCACGGTTTCACTCGCACTCGGCACATCGTACCGAATGCGACAACAATGTGACAACATAAGGGTATATTGTTGCATTTATTTTTTTTCGTAATTTCGGACAATAAAAGTTAATGATTATTTATAATATTTATTCTTTGTATGTAACATCAAGGATTTCTATTAAAAAACTTAGGGTCCCAAATATACCCCATCGGCACGGTTAGGTCAACAACGCTATGATGCCTCAGCCTTCGTTTTCAACGGACATGGGCCCTCATATTTTCTTCCTATTCTCGAATATGAAAAAAATCATGAAAAAACGACATTTTACCAAAATTAAGGATATAAAGACGGAATTGCTGAACCAGTCAAACGCAATTCTGAAGATAGCGTTCTAGAAGTGATTCAAATATTCGAAAATGCGCTAGCGTTTGATGTATCTGATGAGGACAAAATTAATATTTATAAATAAATAAGGATTATTATCAATAAGTGAATATTAATTGTATTAACATTAATTAACATCATATATACGCAGAACAAATATTTTTTAATAATAAAAAATAACAATTTAAACTATTCTACAATTTAATCTTAAGAGGAGAGATACTATCATTAATTTATCTGTGGACCGCCGATAGTTCACTGGAAGACACCAAACAATGTACTGTCCACGCCCAATACTGATAAACTCTAATAAGAATCCGAAAACTTGTTTCACATCCATTGCAATGACGCAATGGTGGCAAAAAATGTGTACATAATTTTGATTCACATCACAGAAAATTGCTGATAAAATATAAATGCAATATTCATATGAAAACATCGATCAGATGAATCAAATAAAACATTTTAAATTTTCGGAATTCGTTTGTTTCTTTTTTATTATTAAATAGATACATATTTATTCATTTGTTTTTAATTGGAAAACTATTCATTCAAAAAATAACATTCTAAAAAACTGAAAAATATAAGGTAATCTAAAATTTATCGGTAATTTAAACTTCATTTCATTAGCCCTTATTGAAACAATTTATTCTATGGAATCAGTTCGTAGTTAAATTCGACTTCTACCATGTTGCGAATAAAGTAAATTGTCTTTACAATACAAAACGTATTGTTCAATAAAGGATATCCAGGTACAGACGAGAGCCAATTCTATGGATTACACGGACTATTCCTAGAAAATATGATACTGCTCCTTGATATATTTATGACTTGTTGAATGATCGATCATATATTTGTGATATAATAAATACTGCTTCTCAGTATAAGATCTACTAGAACTTAGAACTTTATTTTAAGTATTTCTTCCCAAATTCCTTGTGAAATAAATTAAGCCGATATGTAGATATTTATTATTTTTGGAATATTTTCAAATGAATATACCGAACGAACGTAATAAATTGCAATAAAACTGCACGACGCACACGAGCGTATTGTGAATCAATAGGATCGAAGGTCAAGTACATTTGACCCTTATTATGTAAATGACTCGTTTAAAAAATATATTAGTGGTATCATAGGAAGGTATCGGATGCCCTTCTAATGGATCCCATTAAATAAAAAAATGAACCGTTATTCCTTCGACTACCAAACTGTACAATAACCCTTTGAGTGCGTATGTGTTGGTGGTACGTATGCATGAAACATATATAGGTAACTGAGAGATTATTAGGTGGTACAATATTTTTTTAGTGTACATAACTGTTTCTGACCGAAGGACTTTTGATACACTGGAGATCATCTGAGAAGTATGTGGAAAAATTAAAAAAAATATATAAAACGAACAAATGGTCGCGGAAAATTATAACATGAATTAAAATCGTTTTTTGCAATGTGAATGAATACACTTTCACGCTTTTTTCAATAGAAATTTTCTTTCATTTAATTAGATATTTTTTTCGGGAAAATTAATTTATATATATATTATGTATCGGGTTGAATTTTCCGATTGATGTGTCTTCATTGAGATTCTGCGTTATTGATCACGGCCTGAGCGTTGCAGCGCACTGTAGCGCGTCTTTAACCCTTTAAGTACATAACGGGGTGTCATCAATGGGATAGCTCCTTGCCTAAAAAAGTACCGTTTCTTTTCTCAAATATAAGAAGAAAAAATAGTCCAAACCCGTTTGTACTCAGTCATTCCGGTTTGTAAGGATTGTATGTAAAATAACTAATAATCACATCGTATGGGCCAAGGAATGCGGAAGATACGGCCCAGCAATTTATTGAAGGCTTCGACCCGGGTGGCTGTTATCTAAAGAATAATAATTGTACTACAGCATACTGAAAATGGACCAAAAATCATAAATTATGCTTAAGGGATTGTATAACGGTAGCCTGACCCGGCAACACACCGAAAAGAACATCTTATTAATCAATAGAATTTATATAAATATTAATTTTAATACAATGCATTATTCTATTATTATTATTTTTTTTTGCCAATTCGCAGTGAACGTTTTAGTATTGCACAGATGTATTTGTAATATCTTTGCCCAATGACATCTTCCGTAACCCTCCGCGTTAACAAATCACTGTTGATTTAAGACCAACAATTCAATTTGTAAAGGTATTTTTCAATTTTTAATACACAACAACAGGAAGAGATTTATCTTTACGCGGAGACACAATTTGTTAAAGAATTCTAAACTGGCTTCCTTATTTGCCTAATCACTTCGTTGAAAATTGAACGTCATCTTGGAAAACCTTAAGGAATTTGAGTATGGAGATTTATTGAACGCGAAATAGGAAGCAGGAAATAATGTATCACAGATTATATTAAAAATAATATATATTCTAAAATTCATAAGGATGATAGTGATATTTATAGAAATTGCTCTAAAATAATAATCTCAATTTTCCGAATTTTTTACGATTCGATTACTTTTTTGCGACATAATTATAAAAAAAACATATTTTGCATATCTTAAAAAATAGAATAGAATCATTTCGTAATTTAAATATGTAGTGATTTTCGCTAAAAATTATTACCTCTCAAATTTATCTACACATGATGGAACACGCTTTAGGAGAACAATCATGTTATTTTTTACACTGATTTTTAATTATAAATTTCGTATTAATAAAAAAAACCTATTCGAAAAATCACATATAAAATCATATAGGGTACTAACAAAAGTTAAAAAAATGTTATATCCTAGAATACTACGAATGTAATCATCTTATGATACACTCAGCAGAGAAGACTGAAAAGTAACAATTTAAGATATTGCACAATTGAAATGCAAATTAGTGAAGTAAAGAACTAAATACACCCTGGCTTCATATAACACGGCCATATGGTTCCATGAAAACATCGTGTAATACAAATCCGTGTTATACGATATTTGAAGTTCATACAAAAATAGTCTTTACGTTCCAAAAAATATCGAAATTTGTTAATATCCTTTATACTTTTATTAAACAATCGACAAATTGTACATTTACATATTTATTGAAAAAACTTGAATAACAAACATGTAATAGATCATTCATTCAACTTCACTATCACTAATAATTCTATATTTTTCGAGATTAAAGTGTTTATAATTTCGGCGAATTCTGAACTAAAATTTTTGGAAGTTTCTATGTCAGCCGATGCAATTTCTCCTCGAATTTTTATATTATGTAGTGAGAACGCTTCTTACAATTTTAAAACCACCAGGAACTAGCAGGAAAATTGAGATTATTGATTTTCAGATGACGATTGTTCAGTTGTTTTTAAATTATCATAATTTTTAGTGATCTCTTTTGAATAATGTTTCTGTATATATGTATGTTTTAGTCATTGCAGATTGCTTCTATCCATATCATAAGAACCCTTTCCATCTTTTCTGCTATTACTGAGCGTGTACGCGGAGTATTTTTCATACTGATTTTTTGAAATCGTGTTATATAAAACGTGTTGTACAAAAAAATGCTACTAATCATCAACCGTGTTGTATAAACCTGTGTTATACGAAGCCAAGGAGTAAATGTAAATGTTTCTAAAATAATTCGTTTCAGTGACGAAAATCTAAATCTAAACAATGAAGGGTTTAATTCAATTATTTTCTAATAAATTATGAAAATATTGACGTGTTAAATACAAACATTATTTAAAAATTATATATTTTATAATCGATATTGAATAGCATTAGAACTAACTAATTAAAATTTAATAAAAAAGATCTATGAAATATTTACAAGGATGAAAGTGAATAACTTAATAATTCATTGCTGAGTGAAAGACAGCTATAAACGGACTCGTTTATTACAAAGAATAGCAAAATAGATAACTGAATAAAAATATTTCTTCGTAATGAGTCCCAAACCATCTAATAAGCAGTTTTTTAAAATAAAAAAAATGATTTGATCTTGTGATTAAGAAAATCATATTTTATGTGAATGATCCAAAAATGAAATCAGGCGATTTATATTTAATTAATCCTCGAATTAAATGATGCAATAAAATCAGCACCATACTCAATGGAACCTTATTATTAATACATATTCACAGATTTTTAATTGAATTTAGATTATATCAATTTATCAGGAATCTTTGTATAAATATATTGTCCAATAATAGTAATACTAATATGATTAATTAATCGTAATATGTAATCATTGAGATTACAAATCAGGGGTAAAAACTGTTCATTTACCGCTAGTCTATATAAAAAAAATATAATGGTCCGTGTCAACACGTAATATCTTGTCCTAGATATTCAATATTAACGTGTTTACGGAAATACGCATTTACGACGTTCAAAGTATTATTGAATTCCTTCTAGATTATTCCTATTACGTAAAATGGTTTTTTATTTAAAATTCATAGCGTCGCCTCGTGTTGGGCCAACGTTTGCCCAAATTTAATTTAGGCATACACCTGGCAATGGCAAAAACTGTTGATTTATCGAGTGCTAGGGACATCTGTGGATCAAGGACACGGAATCGCACATTTCGGATCTAGCGTCGAGCCCTGCTTTTAATTATGCAAAGACGGGATGTTGCACAAATTGGACTCGGAGTCAACATCTGCACCGTGCAATTCGATACCCCTGCTACACGACCAGAAACCGAAAACATTTCGAAAACTATTTACGGCATGGTATCCACCCCATCGGCAACTTTTAGCAAACGCTGAATTTATTGCGCAATTCTCCTAGTTTATTGTTATTGATGAGGCAGTTATCATCTGCATTGAGGAGATAAGGAGATGTATGCTAATTGTGTTTTTGTAAACGCGTAAAAGCCGACAAATATTCGGAACGTTTACAATTAGAATAGAGTACATCATAAACCAAAACGTTTTTGCGTAATATTTTCGCACGATAATGAGAAGAAATATTTTGCATTCCATTTAACAGGTACTAAAATGAAATAAGTAGATAATTACAAAAAATATCTGATTATTTTTTCTCTATTAAAATAATCTATCTTCGACAATTCTGGAGCGACATATGTATGAGATAGCATAACTAGATACACCCCTTTCAATATATAAAGTTCAGAAAAAAAAGTTTAAATAATAAAGAAACGCAATAGTTTCGGGAACATGCAACAAAAGTCCCGTTACGTGCTCGCAAAAAATCCTATGAAAACAAATGATGGTTTTGTGTTAATGCAATTTACGGTGTGGTTTTTATTATGGGTATTTTTTTTCAAAGTAATTTTTTTGTGGTTTACCAATAGCGACACGGGGAAGAATGCTTCCGGGGTAGGTGGGCACGCAAAAAAATCTTGAATAACGGTATGGCATCCCTGTGAAAAGGCATTCTGGATCCAAGGTTTTAGCGGTTAACCGTGGCGAGGGCTGGATCCAATCATAATGAAACCCTCGTTTAGCCGATAGTTAACTTTCAAAGATAATAAATAATGCTACAACTCCTAGTTGATTGTTGAAATGGACAGGCAATTTCAATACCCAATATCTCGAGCATTCCGGACAAAAAATACGGCAATAAAGTTTAGTACTGTAACGGGAAAATGGCATAGAATATAGAACAAAACGGTATATTATGCAATTTTTAAAATATTGTTAAAAGCTCTCACAAAAAGATGGTTATTCGATCGGAAAAAAATTAAATATATTATATTTATGAATTGGAATCGATTTGAATTTACATGAATGATAAATGATCTAACACCGTGGGTTATCAAACAAAAAATAAGGGTGAAAACTACACGTTTAGTTCATAATCTTTGCATTTAATCGTCTAGGGTTTCATATTGAACATATGATTTCAAATTAAATTCCATAATCTTGTTTAGTTATTAATTGTATATTTCATCAATTAATAATTTATTAGCCATATGTGAAGGATTTTTTTAATTTTATTTTAATCTAATTAGAATAAAAATATGAAATGTATTATTTCAAGTAGTTAATTTTTTAATGATAATTTCGGATGTGTATAGAAAACCCAAGAGAATAGTGGTAAATAAATTACATACAAACATTTTAAATAATTGAAGAAATCTCGATTATCGTAACCCACGTTAATTTTTTAATTATTTAATGTACATTTGAAGATTAAATGAAAATACATGTTTTCAAAAAAATTGCATCGGTTAACATAATTACTTTTTTATTATCTGTTCATTAGAATACGTTGTTTCTCTGAATATATACAATTTGTTTTCGACTTACGATTGTTCACACTTAGGATGAAGAAAAAAAAATGTAAAATAATCCATTTTTGGCAAATATTTCCTGCATGCGTTAATATATTAATATAAAATAGAACGATGCATTTCGATTGCTTCAAAAATGAAGCATTCGACTTCAATCTATAATATATCTGTCGCCTGCGGTATTTTTTTTTGATTAAGCGTGGGACACGAGATCAATCTATAGAGCAAAACAGGCCTTCTTCTACAGTGCAAGCTAAGGAGTTTGTGTGCAAGTTAGAACTTGTTAATTCAAGTGAAAGGTGTACACAAAATTAAAAAAAAATCTTTTTTGAAAAATGTCTACAAATATAAATTATTTTTTTACTTTACTGACATGATGACATTAAGTACAACGAATTTCAAAAATAATAAATTTAAAACAAAAATGTTTGATAATCCCTGAACTAAATTTTATAAATAATAATAGTTTAAATATGATATATTATATTAGTTGTGTATTTTAGAGATTCACTTTTTTATCTCAGAGATAATCGAGTCCCAGGATATGCGCTTACATTTTTCAAGTGTCCGCGAAAGTGTTAATAGCCAATTAATCCGGAAGTTGACAATGAAAACATTATTCAACTTTTCGAAAATGATCTTTAGAAACTCACAAAGTTAAGACTCGATTGAAAAGATAGAAAAGTTACAAAATAAATGAAGTGGCTGGAAGAACTAGATAAACTCAAAGAAATGGGTTAAAAGATATGGCTGCAGGTTTTGTCGAGATCAGTAGTAGAATTTAAAAAAAATAAAATATCGACTCAGATACCGATAAATCTTCAAAGGTGCGTAACTGTGAGTACAACAAACATTTGCCTGTTATTATGAAACTTATAAATAAAAAAAAACTATACATATGTCCATATTCACATATATGAATAACAAACCCCGATCATTGCAATCGCTGAAAAATTTCAAGAGTCATCAATGGATATAAGTATCACAGATGATGTAAATAGTTCAGAATAATTGTAATAAATATATAATGCCTAATTATTACATACTTATGTAAAGTTAAAAATTGAAAATAAAATCAATGAACTTGTTAGGTTGGTGCATAATTATCAGATGTTTTTGAAGACGAGTTTGTTAATAAAAATTGTCATTCTGTTTACTTTTTTTTAATAAAAATCTTATTTTATTTTCAGCTTTTAGAAATTCGTGTCGATAATCCTAATTATATTCGTCATATTATGCTTTACCACTTCAAAAAAGCACTGCAGTCATTTCGCGATCTCAGCGAACTTTTTGGCGAAGAAACAATAAGTGAAAGTAGATGCAGGGAATGGTTTGCCCGTTTCAAATCTGGCGGCAATAGCTTGAAAGATAAGACAGGAAGAGGTCGACTATCGGATTTCGACGACCAGGCACTTTTGGCAGCCGTGGAAGAGGACGAAAGCTTGACAACTCGAATGCTGGCCGAGACTTTTATGTGGACCATTCAACTATCGATCGTCGTCTTAAAAAGCTCGGAAAGATATGGAAAGTGGCTCTCACGAACTCTTCGACAACAATAAAGCAGAACATGCCGTTAATTATGCACCAACCCAATATAACATATCCTTTATGTCCTTTTAAATATTTTTGTTATATGAAATTCGACGTAAGATCATTTGACTTGGAACGAAATCCCGTCGTAAGTCTAGAACTGACTGTATTGCTCAAAAGAAGAAATTTAAATAAGAAGATTTTTTTCTTTACACGCGTATGTTACCCTAAGCGTGGACAACAACATATTTAAAAAAAATAATTTGGATTAACGATAATAATCCAAAATACTCCACTCATAAATAATTAAATAAAAGTATAAAATTATATCGTAATATTATAGTTTTAACTTGAAACTAACTTAATAATTTTGCAATTGAAAGGATTGAATTTTTTTTCGAATCTTTCGCTAATGGAAATTGGTTTATTGAAACCGCAAAGGAATATTATTAATGAACTTTTTATAATTCTTAGAATAGTCACATTCTCATTTTAGAGGACAGGGCAGGACAGGACAGCGGCAACACACCGATGCAGCCATCGTGATCATTTATCCCATTGTTCACCGGTCGCAGATGGAGACCAGATAAAGGTTTTGCATGAGTCGATGTTTTTCGTCAAAATGTCGATTAACATTTCAAGGCTTCGATACGTCTGGACGTCATGAAATTTCTAGGCCATTGCGTACCCCTGCCCGCGGAGGAAAGGTGAGCCACGAGCCGTACGACCCACCGCGCGGATTTGACCATCACGGCTGTGACGCGAATATGACGTGCCTAGGATACGGCGAAGGATACGCCGAGATCCGTCTCGAGAACCACAATCTAAAAAGCGACGAGATCCGAATCAATCAATCGGAGCCGCCGGTGAAATCGGTTGTGTCTTCGGTCACCATCTCGGTGCATGCGCGCATACAAATTGCACTGTGCAGCCAATCCATCGGAGAATTGCATCGAGTGACTAAGCGAATTCTGACAATATTTCGAGGTCTGTCCGTGAACACTGCACCAGACTGACATTCGACAATTCGCCATGGCTGTATGTCTACCGCACTCATAAAAATTTATAGGAAGTGTATGGAAAAATGATCGATACTCGCGTAAAAAAAGATAACACGCAAAGCGACTTAGGTATCGGCGTTCTATGGAAGCTCGGTCATCCGAGATACTAGATTAATATGTATGCAAGTGCATTGGCGGCTCGGAAGTCTAATGGTAACGACGACAAACTAGTCCATCGGGTTTTGAAATGAGTAGATTCGCTAAATGTTCCCAGCAATAAGCCAAATTTTAATATCATATTAATTGTTGTTATACATCTAATAACTGGTCGTTTATTAACTAATAAGTCTGATCTCTAGTATTAATCTAATTGCGAATCTTTATCCAGTAACAAGTTGATATTTTACGACATAATATTTAATTTTCGATCCGAATGACCAAGAATTCTAGAACTTGCACAGTCAAGTATATTTTTATATTAAAACGGTTTCAATGTTATGCATTGTCAGATATCGACCTCAATTTTGATTCAATTTAGCTACGGAATAAAATATATGATTAAATGGTCTCAGTTATTCATACATTTTTAATATAGGAAATAACACGAACAGCAAAAATAAATATCAAGAAAGAAAAGTTTTTTATAATAATTTGAATATTAATATAATAATTATTTGTAAACGCAACGTAAACGGGCGCGTTTATTTTCTGTTGACAACACAAAATGACTATCCTTTTTACAATTAATTTAAATAAAAAATAACATTTATATGAATTTCATAAAATATTTTCGCATACAAATAAAATCGCATATTTTGAAAATATCACTGCTATAAACAAAGGACAAGGACAAAATAAACAACAATATATCGGCATTCAACAACCAAAAGGTTGAGATTTAAAATATATTTTTTACGATATAATTATAATAAAAATCATTTCAGTATATATCAGATTAGCTGTTCTTTCATCGAAATGTCAAAATATTCATTGGTCGTAATTAAGAATATAAATTAAATTTATTAAACAGTTGGGGAATCTTTAATACACTGTAAATTTTATAAAAACACAACATCAGAGTGTTGTGTTCTTACACTTTATGTAATTATATTTATTCAGCGAACGTTTTACTTATTCCGAATAAAGCACAAAAAATGAGCACATGAGGTGCCACATTGTTTATAGAGCTGCTAAAATTCATTACTCGTTAATACTCTAGTTTTAACTACAAATATGTCACAAAAAACCCTTCGGCGTTAAGTGATTTCGTAAAAATTGGTTTAATTCACTAGGAATTTTAAAACTACGCTGGGCTACAATTAACTTAATCATGCCGATGGGATCTATTGGGAACCCCAAGTTTTTGATTTTTCTCGAATAACTCTTTTAATAAAAATCCGACATGTCACAAAAATTTTCTATTTGTTAAATATTGATTAGCTAAAACATCCAAAATATCGACCAAATTATGAAGCATATCACAAATAACTATTTTTATTCTTAGAATATTTATAACTCGAATTTAAACGCTTGGGGTCTCTGATAGACCCCCTTCGGACGACTCAGTTTCTGCAATTGCTTGCACAAAAGTGATTGATAAATAATTTACTTTGTAGTTAGCAATAACCCCTTGATCGGCTGTAGAATCTTTGCGGTATTGGGAGGTAAAAAACCACTTGCTACTTTTAATATATGTTTTTTAAAAATAATTGTAAATTTTAGTCAAAGATATGGCATATAATCGGCTCCATTATCTTATTTGTACCATATTAAAAAAAATATTTGTTTCTTCGTCGTGAACTGACTGTATAGTGTAATTTATCTCATTCGTTGTCAGAAAAATAATTAAATATAAAAATATGTTTACATTCTAATAATACGTTTGATTATCTAAAAATTAGAATATATTAATAATAATTTTGGGCATTGCTTATAAAATTTATTGAAAAAATGCAGCAACGCCCTGCGCGACGATCGAAACCACAGTGGAAATAATTCAAATCGCCAATTAACACCAAACACTTCCTATTGATATCGATCTGTTTCGGGTTTCGAGCGGTTCTGTTGCCAACGGGGCACATATGCAAATTGAATTCGTACATGCTCATATCAGAAATACCAAGGTTGCACACAATACTGGAGCGGACACAACATTGCATCGGAATTATGCAACCGGTGGACATAATGGACATCAGTTGCAGAGTTCTGGGTCAAGTGCGCGCGATGCGTCCGCCAATCTGAATAAATTTGCGTTGAAATTATTAATATTTTCGCAAAAGACCGAAATCACACGGGGTCCGCCGGTGGACACGTGGTTCGCGGGACCGGAAGCCGCCGTGAGTGCATTTTTGAATTCGGAATGCATCCCCGCGAGACGTCGCCGACGCTTGTTCCATTTATTTTTTCAATGTTACCGTCGTCGGCATGAATCGGACGATTTATAGCTTATCGATATGATTATGAAAATACACACGTAGGTATAGCCAACCAAGGTAATCATGCCCGCCTCCAGGGCAATAACATTTAACTCGCATTTCGCAGACAGGGACAAATATATGGAACATCTATATAAAAACTTTTAGAAATTACGCTAATAAATCATTGGGTGTTTATTGAAAAAAAAAATATATATCATAGAATAATTGTAATGATAAAATTTGAATCATTACACGGTCACAATGTTTGAAACTCAATTCGATACGGCGACCTTGTGTGTTATTTCCAAGCCGAAAATTATTAAATCATAAGATTTTATAATAAAAAACAAAATAATCAATAATAAAATATGAATTTCGTCGTACATTTCTTATGCATACGATTTTTTTTCGCGTCAGATTTTCGATACAACACAATCGCAAGTCTGACACCTCAGCGGGATCCGTGACGACCTCCGATACTTGCAAATCAATTGACACGTGTACATACGCGTAATCTCTTCCATCGACAATGCAGTGATCTACTTGCTCGTAAAAGTTGTTATGGATTGTGTACAGATTTTTTTTGCCTTGTTTTTATTTTATCATCAATCAAGGTCTCGATAATATTCGTAGTAGACACACTACGGTTATTTGAATACGGCCTTTGACAAAATTGAATCAGATGATTCATTCAATAAATCAATAAATAAGCCGTCGACAGTTGACGACTGCTGACAGCGTCGGAACGCATTAAAGGCATTTCCGGAATATCGGATCGACACAATTTCGCGATGCATTCCTTCGGCTGTAATTCACAATTTTTCAAAATTTCGTATCGAATCGATCTAGCGTCAAAGTGTGCAGAATAAGAAAGGACGCATCCGTCCACGCCCGCATATATATTTCGTTGCAGTTTCAGATTTGGGCATAGCCGAGATACGACCTGTCTCATATACGTTTATTCGTTTCTATACGGCCGCGATACACAATCGCCAATCTGGCATTCCAGCCTATGCAAATCTCGTCAGAAAACCACTGAATAATCCACCGACAAACGAATTCATAACCGAAGATAGAAATGAATAGTGTGGAAAGCAATATTAATGAAATAACAATTTAATTCTATAAATTCATAAGTTTCCAATTAATTCTTTTATCAAAAGTAGCATTAATATAACTATAAAAGAATGTTTAAAAATGGGATTTAACTTATGTAATAATAAATTAAAGCTCAACTGAGACTAGCTTATTTGGGGCGCCTTTTTTGATATAAATCCTGCATATCACTGCATATTAACCCTTTTGGTATTTGTCTAAATAAGTCTAAAGAATAACTATTATAAATAATCATTGACCAGTATTGTCCGCAATAGCGAAAAAAATAAAAACAACATTGGCGTGATGTTTTTCTCGCTCGCATTCGGTGCAATGTGCCGAGTACGAGTGAAACGTATATGGTCTGCGTTATTGCGTTAAAATTATAGCATATCATGAATATTTTTATTCTTAGAATAATCCATTTTTAAAAAAAAAAAACATGATACTGATGAAGTTTTCATCAATATCTTAATTTGAAATGCTTTGGATAGACCCCTTTCGGACAACGCGGTTGGTTTCGAGCCACCGTGATGGATTGCTTAAAAATTTATGGAATGCTCTCGAGTTACGACGGTTCTAAAAATAATTTATTCTTTTTTATTCGACAACAACAAAAAAATTTAATGATTAAGAATTCCTTGTGCAAAAAAAACGTAATTCTTAAAAATATTTATTAGGATTGAAAAAATACATACAAATGAAACTACAAAAAAACCTTATTAAAGGATATGGTTGAAGCTTTTCAGCTACGAGATTAACCTAAGAATCCAAAAAAATTGAGAGTTTCTTAAATTAGTAAACTGCTGAACTCACAAATGAAAATCCACTAAAAAAAACCAATTCAACTGAAATTTGGATATTTCTGCTACTTTTCCCACTAAAGTTAAAACAATGTAAGGAATTTTAAATGCTTTATATTTTGATTGCGTAAAATGCAAACTTAATTTTATTTGCATTAAATTTGTTTGGAATTTATTTTAGGATAGAGTTTGTGAACCTAACATGGTAAATTGAGGAATACCTGTATTCAATATATCACCTAAAGATTATATTCTTCTAACAATTTAATTTAATTTTTCAACATAATTTTGCATTCGTCGTTCTCGAGTGCTAGAATATTCTCAATAACTAACAGTTGATAAAGAAGTTGAAATTTTTGGTTTTTGGACTTGGATGTGTTTTAAGACTTATTTTATAAATCAGTTCCATGTTAGTCAAACACTAAATAACAATATTTAAAAAAAATTATAACTCAGACAATAATATTATAAATAAAAATGGATGTAGTATTCTTATGATTTGTTTTCATCAGA
>JAGXCT010036918.1:0-41329 GCA_022495035.1 Philopotamus ludificatus | reverse complement strand
TTCTTTCAGATTTAGGGGGCCGTGACATGAAAGTAATTGGGAAGCACTGCTATAGGAGACACTATACAAGGAGTTTCTGGACACTGTCAAAACCCGTAAAATTTAGTACATACTTCACATCATTCGTGGACCAAAGTATCGCCTTCAGAAAACCATCATGTTCTAATAACTTATGTTCTCAAGAGACTTGATTCATCAAAATTAACGGGGACAGTATTTGGAACACTAAGTTTTTGATTTTTCTCAAATAACTCTTTTAATATAAATCCTACGTGTCAGAAACTTTTTTATTTATCTAAAATAGTCTAAGGATGCGATGGTTTTTCTCGCTCGAATCCGGTACGATGTGCCAAATGCGAGAACTCTGAGTCAGCGGCGTGTCCTCAGTCTGCGGTGGTATATCGCCTAGTGGGAGTATTATTTACGCATCATATTGATAGAAGGAAAATCTAAAATATCGACCAAATTATGAATAATTATTTTAATTCTTAAAATAATCCATTTTTTTAAATGTCCAATATTGTTGAAGAATTCTTCAATATCTTGACTTGAAATACTTGGGGTCTATTTTCCATTATAAATAGACTCCCTCCGAACGACGCGGTTGATTTAGAGCCGCCGTGACGGATCGGCTAAAACCATTGAAATATTTCTTTATCGATTGTCTCAGCTTAAATTGTAGTTACTCTACTCCGTCATTTCGTTCTTTGAAGCAATAATACTTCTTCGTATATCATCTGGTCGAGTAGGATTTCATCAATATCGTCACGCTTTACATTTTTAAATCCTTCACTATTCATGGAATGTACAAAATAAATGCTACGAATAATTGGGAGATTATCTGTGAGAGATATTTCCATTACCAAATGTTTGATAAAATAATCCAAAAAATCCCGCAAAAATATTAAGTGTAGTATATTTTCTGTAAATACCTATAATATTATTAAGAAATTATTAACTTGTATTATATAAACTATATGGAAATTGGTTTAATAGTCTTTAATCGCGAGGTTATGGTTTGGAATACGCTGAACAATTCCATTTGTGATCTTTACAGATTTGGTCCGACGGTTGCCCCTATATTTGGCAATGCCATCCTTTTTTATTTCATCGAACTGAAAAACCGCAAAATTTTTCTCGAAATGGTTATTTAAATATATCATTACGCCCTTATCCCTACGCTGATCGAATCCGGAGCGAATAATGCGATACGTAATCGCATTCACAATATAGGAAATCAAACATCCCAACATTTGACCCCGTTGTTTAACAGCAGAAAAAATGTTTGCAATGTGATAAAGGGTTTATATGTGAAATTTGATAACGCGATTGCATTTTGGCAGATTGCGGATCAATAAAGGCTTAGGGCGAAAGGGTTTTTATATAAAATAATAATGATGTATCTATGAAAAAAATGGCCAAACCGTTGAAAATGTGCAAAGAATATTGATCGTTAAAGCTGGCTGCTGCATTGTGGAAGGATGTCGGCAAAAAGTGAAATGAAAAAAGGAAAGGGGTATGACGGCATAAAAAAGCACAAGCTGTTCACATCACAATGGTTTATCTTAGCTTTCGGTCGTTGATCATACAAATGGCACGTGTCAAAAATCCACATTGTTGTATTTGCAATAAGATATATGAAGAAAAAAAACGAAATGATTGCAAAATAAGATATTTCACTTTTTACCACATGCCATACAGCAACCCTTTGCCAACAAAATAAATTCAAAAGAAAATGATCACCTTTGATTCCAATTCATCTGCCACGATACAAAATACAATCACGCAAAAAAACGCGAAAATAATCGGGTGATAAATTATTAGTGAAAATTTCATCCTCATCTCAACACATAAAAAACACGCAATAACTGGTGCAGTTTTTGTGGTAGATCGCGTGCCAACGTGCACTCCTTCTCTCATTGTCCCTAGCCATACCTCTGTCCCTCTCATGAGAGACTATTGGCCAGACTCGCCTTTTATTTGTCAGCACTACCGCGGCAGATTGGTGACTTTCACCGTTCTTGCCTTGACTCAGGTAAGTTATGGAATTAATGATGTTTATACAAGTAGCATCACGCTGTGGCTATTATTCAGGCCTAACAGTATTTTTTTACTGTTAAAGATTATCCTCGCGGGATAGTGTTTGATAATCTCTGATTTTAACTATCAAGAATATTTTTGTATATTTACTATCGTCGTATTCTTTGCGTTTGCAAATTAGACGAATATGCTCGAAAGAGGGGATGAGACTATAACTTAGACCAGTTCAAAGTAAAGGGCAACATGATTAAGTATGTGTCGAGGAGGATGGTGACAGCTTCAAGCTCAGCAAATGCAATTAATCTTCATTTTCGTATGTTATTAATATGGAACCTTTTATTTATAACTGTGTTTATATGTTATGAAGACATTGATTAATCATTTAAGCACGTACTGATGCATTCAATATAATATTTATTTTGTTGCAAATAAATTAAATTCATCCCACAGAAAACTGCATATAAATTGCACAAAAAATCATTATCAATCATGAAAAAATTGTAAATTGTTTTATAATTTAACTGTTATTATATTTTAATTATTCATTTATTATCATCTTGATCGTACACATTAGCATTAAAAATAAAAAAATACTTATTCGAAATAACAGAATTAATATTTAACACAGAAATCATACATATTTAAATTTCTTATAAAAAAAACTCGACATATAAGACATAATTATCCGCATAAATGTAATATAAATCATCTCGAACAATTCATTGACTGACGGAGAAGCTTGCTTTTATAAATTTATCATATAAAAATTTTGGGAAGATTTATTGTCTGGATTCTGTAAGAACTGAGCAACGAGAACTATGAAGCGCAAGTATGGATTTGCAGAGAACTTGATTTCGAAGAAAAAGATCAAGGACGTAAAACATAATGCTAATTAGCTCATCCGCCACGGCGGCTCGAATACAACCGTGTCCCCCAAGCGGGGGTCTCTCAGAGACCCTAAGCATTTTAAGTCGAAATAGTGATGAATTCTTCATATTTTAAAAAAATGGATTATTCTAAAAATAAAAATAATTATTCATGATGGATTTTTTATCTAATCAATATAAACGCGTAAATGACTAGCACACTCGGCGATGTCACACCGCAGCACATTTCACTCGCACTTGGCACATTGTACCAGATGAGAGCTAGATAAAAGGTCGCGCGCGTAGCAACATCAGCACGAATATTATTGTTATTGAACTTTTTTTCGCAATTGCGGACAATAAAGGTCAATGATTATTTATAATATTTATTCTTTAGATTTTTTTTAGACAAATACAAAAAGTCTGTGACATGTAGGATTTATATTAAAAGAGATATTAGAGGTACCCCGCCCCATCCCAGGTAACACTTGGACTAAGCCCAAAAAATGACATTAACAAATTAGAAGATCAGTGATTATCAATAAAAGTCTACTTAAAACAAGATAATGCAAGATGTCGCGAAAAGGAACTAATATATTTTTTTAAATAAAAAAATATGGTATATTGGTATAAAAAAAGACACCAGCGACCCCCGACTTTCGCACTAAATTGGTTCTTGGAAATGTTAAATATTTAAAATTAGTGGTATCTAAAAAAGCATCAAAAATTGTGTTTTAAAATATTTATTTATCAACAATACAGTTAAACCCCCACTAACGCTAAAATCGGGACCGTGTAATTGGGGGAGTGAAGCCGTCCGGCTGTGTGCGTATAGCCTGGTACGTGTTGAATACACAGACGCTAGCCAACGTTTGACTGCATGTGAATGCGACCGCGCAATTGGGGGATTTGCGGCGAATATTTCAACTCAGCGCGTAATTCGAGTAGTGTAATTGGGGGTTTCACTGTAATATATTAAATATTTTTAATATTTTAAACAATTTTTGCATTAGTGACAAAAAAACATTTTTTTACAATGTGCGAAAGTCGAGGACCTATTCAAAATAGATCATATCGATAGAGTTCAATTGATAAATAGATACAATTAATATTATTTTTTTTCAAATTGATATATAATTATTTCCAAATAACCTAATATATTATCATCAAATCAAACTAAAGAATCGATTATGATAATAATAAATTATATAGAAGAGGAGTAAAAATCACCCAGTTTTTAATAGAATTGTCATTACTATCTACTACATAATTTATATTGCAAATGGATGCCAATTTGCATTTAATAATAATTAAAAAATATTTTAGATGACTATAAACATTGAGATGGTTAAATGACATATAGAAATGGGCAAAAATCATGTTCAGAAAATGTATACAAATTTTTCACGGTACATTTTCATACAACAATGTTTAAGAATCGTCGATAAAAACAATGATTCAATGTCGATAATTTTTCATTCGACATTGCTGATAAATTGCGTAACAATTATTTTCCTCCAAATTTACGTAAAATATACGACGCATTACTTCGAAATCACATTAAACAGACTAAAGATTATAAGATAAATATTTGATATAAACTCGAACGAGAGCTAATTCAGATTTTATTGCTTAAATAAATAATTCAGTACTCCGTATTGAAATTTAATAAAAATATATTTGACACATTATAAATATAAATGATATATAAATACCGTGTGCGATTCGTCTTCATAATATTGAGTATATTAATTTTATGTTTTGACGTATGCTCGGCCGCCATGTTGAAGAGACGCGATGAATGCTTACGTTGGCAGCGCTGTAGAAAATTTCAAATGTAGCGAGTTTTAACACCACGGATTTCGACCATGCACACATCGTAGCGTAATTCGATTAATTATTTATTATATATTTTTAATTCAGTTTTGTTATGTCAAATGAGAAATATTATAGCTGCAAAAATTTTGTTGTTCATGTGCTGCGATTGTTATCTCCGACATGTGCGAACGTAAAATTCGCCCGCCTATAATTATGATTTTTTGTTTCTATTAAATTACTAATGCCATGATTAATGGTCTCTGCAGTTTAGGTCGGCCCATTAATTTGCTGAAAAATCGCCATAAAACACTGTCGCGCATTAGAAAAATGGCATCTGACACCATAAGGTGAGCAGCCCGCCGGTACACGCCTGCAATAAAAAAGGTTTGCGGAAATGAATCAATGATCTACGGTGCACAATTTCTTCCGGTGTATTTGATAATGCAACCATTTTTTATTGCCTCGGTCCGAAATTTAAAGCTATTTTTTTACAATCTGAAAGACATAACGATCCCATAAAAAAATCATACAACAGCGGGCATGCGCGCAGATGGAATAGATTGGCCCGGGGCATTTTTTATGCAATAGATTTTTACGGGGCGGAGACATGTGCGACCAGAAAACACTGCAAATTGCATTATGCACAATTGAATTCTTGAAATGTTTTCCGAGTTTTTTTACGAAGATCCTGTCCTTAGTAAATATGAGTATCGATCCTCGACCGCAATTATTTCGCAGTCAATAATCGTGTTTCACAATAGCAATAGAATTATCATTCGAGGATAAGAATATTGCAGATGTGTACTCGTTGAATGGCGAGCGCGTGCCTAAAAATTGAATAAAAAAAATATATATCCATGAATATTTATTAGAATTTAAATTGACAAATATATAATTGTCACAATTTAATATTTATGTAAATAGAAATATATATATAATATTAATAAAAGGCGGAGTTGACTTTTAGCCATCGCAAAAAAGCAATAATTCATTTTTTTAACATGCCACTCATAAAAAGCCGTAGTCCTTATGATTTTTTTGACCATATTAAAAATATATCGCAACTCCTCCACTTTGGCAATACTGTTAAAACATCTGGCGCCTTGACAAATGGATCTGTGTTTTTTTTTTATAATGGCAACATTAAAAAACGCAAAATCCAACAGTTGTCCACACACTGATATGCACATTTAAAAGCATCCCCTCGCATCGATGCACATTTTATTTTGCATACATCGATTTATCTGCATATATACAAAATTCATCACGATTCGCATTATCTGAAATAGCATCTGGACGAATTGTGCAAATAATTTAAATAATCGCGCGGCATTCATTCGTGTTTTATAGTCATTGTGTTGATCACATAGGAAGCCGGTGCAATAGCCTACGGAAGCAGATGCACTTTTACATAAAGAAAGTGTTTGAAAGTGAAACTGTTACTTCTCAACCGTAACGAAGGTGAATGAGCAAGTACATGGATGTTGTAAATAACTGTTTAGACCAAATGAAAAATAAAAAATGGTAATTTAAATGGTCACCAATTGCATTGTTATGGTCTGCTGAGACAACCGCTACTTTCGTGCAATTATACGAAATCGTTGTAATGAGAAAAAAAATATCAATTTGCAATCTGTCTTTATTCTTTTTATTTATTTAAATAAAAAGGTCCGCGGGTGACTTGCAAAATGCAAATGGTGTATGCAATATGTATATGCACTTTTTTTTATAGCGTACGTATCTTAAGCACGTGCAAATATTTGGCAAAAAATGCGAATTGTCGACCACGTGCCAGGATGTCCCATCCAGTGACAGTTGATAATAATATATATTTTATTTATAATAAAAAAAAAATATTTAATACGAATTAAATATATAATGTATCATATATTTTTTATTTTAATTTTTTGATCTATCGATAAAATATCTACGCCACTGCTATTATCCATAATTACCAGTTGGATGAAAACATGTTTTTTTTATGCATATTCAGTATTTGTATGTGGACCTTTTTAAGATCTATGTAAATAATGGCATCAATAGATCCAATAAAAAGGACCCTGAAAGCTGCAATCTTATTTGCGGACAATCGCAATACAATTTATAGTTGATCGCAAAAAAGCGATGATCTTTTGTACCTTCTTCGTATTAAATGACGATCATGAATATATTTTTTTAATAAAAATATTTAAATTTCGCCAAAATATTCTACGTAAAAATCTCACTTGTACTATAGAGCTTTTTTCAATATTCTCAAAGCACTTCTAACTCCTTCAGCTATTCATTATCTCCTTAATCGTTTCTACTCCGTGAACTTAATGCCCCAAAAGATAGTTTAGTTCACAATTTGAACCAAGTTTTTTTTAATTTAATTTAAAAAAATAATGCTTCTTATTAATTTTCCGATGAATATTTCTTTTAATAAATTTGTTAAAAAAATTATAATGAGAGTAACTCATAGATCATAGAGAGTGGAAAGGGTTAATGTTGACAAAACGCCGTTTTTTCACGGATTTTTTACATATTCGGTTATAGTAAGAAATCACAAATGTGCTATACTTAACGAATTCAGCGTAATATTGTCATTAAAAATCGTGTAAAATCTAAATATCAGAACAGTAGTGCAAACTTATAGAATCGCTGATTTAAATCAAAATATACCTAACGAAATATATTTTATAAAATCGTTTAAAATCGAAGATCATCTTAGATGTGTCGAATTTTTTTTATCGGCGTTTCTATGGTCCCTTATAAATTTTCAATGAAAGATGATATCACGCTATTAAAGAATAATATATTCGCGGCCATGTGGGGGTAGATTTATTTTTTGTTACGACTACGGTCAATGTAAAAATTGCAATATTTAAAAATCTTTTAATGAAAAATATTTCATTAATAAAAAAATAATCGTGCAGGTATAATTATTAAAAAATATATTTTTATTTAATAAAGATGTAATATTACCGGATTCTCGGCGTTTACTGCAACATCAGTGAAGTACATAGTATTATCTTTGAACGTGGAAAGACTGGAAATTGTACATAAAATGATCTGATAGTGTAAAAGAGGTGGACTTTGCAAATCTTGTTATTCAAGATTTTAGAAAAACACATCTATGTATATATTCAACTAGTGCTACTATGCAAGTTTACTCTGTTACGAAATTATATTTATAATTTTATCATTTCATAAAATAAAATAAATGGTTGATGTGCATGATTTTTTATTGTAAGATCCATGGACCCCATGCCTTTTTTAGTCAGGGTAAGGTAAACAATGCCGGCCTGATATCAAATTTATTCCTTTGTCCGATCCCTTTATGTACAAAAATTTATACGTCCAAAAGAGCTGACAATATAAAATAGTAAACACATCTTCTTAAAAAATAGAAGATACCTATCATCTTTGATCAGGTAAAAAATCGGCGAAACGCGGGGATGAGCAGGTATTACAGGGGACTATGCAATCTCATTTTTATTGTAAAAATAAATAAAAGCTCTTAACAATATATATATCTATCGAAAATATTATTTATTTATATTTAAAATACCTAAGTAAATATTTTTTTATATATTACAAGTAATTCTAATCCTTTTCTCTTAAAAAAATGGTTCGAGGTAAAATGTTTTTTTTATTTCTTCACACCAAAAAAATATGTTTCCTTATATGTGCAATATAATATTGTAATGCAAGATTTTTTAAAAATAAAATGGTATTAGAAAAATATTTCTCAATGATTATTATTATATTTATTTAGTAATGCAATACATTTACAGCTCTCAACGTGTTAATATTATTATCTGCATTTTTTTTTATACAACTCATAATACATTCACTATGTGCAACGTGAAAAATTTCCAAACTGGTTTGCAGTTTTGATTAGTGATCATAATCGACTTTAAAGTCGTAAATGTTCAGATCATCCCAAAATATATTCTAAACACCGCTAGTAATTCGAGTAAAATATTTCAACAGGTAATTAGACGCATCGTTTAAATAAGCATTTTACGCCTTTTTACCCTTCTTTAACTGTCTCGAGTGTGTGAGAGTTATTGTTATTATTATTATGTTATGGGTTAAAGGAGACAAAAAATCTTGGGTGCCAAAAGGGTTGAAATGGCAAGCGAAAGATATGAAGGCAGGTGCGTGAGTAGGTAAAAAATCTCTTCCGTGTTAAAAAATAAGGGTTTCGTAATTTATACCCCTAAATATAAAGTCGGCACAACATGTGATGAAAAAATATGTTTTCTCGCTATACGACCATATAACATTCTACATTTGTTTAAAAATGCAGCAATAACGATGCATTCTATGTCGTTCTTAGAATATGTTTAAGCAAAAAAATATGTTTTTCAATAAAAAAAAAATACATTTTTTTATCATATGCGAATCAATTTGCAATTAGAGGGCAACATCTGCGATGCTGTTCAATAATACGCGATTCTGATACGCATGAAATATATAGCATTATCAATTTCAAATATGGTCATAATACATGCTTTTTAGTTCATCGATATAATTAAAATATATCCAGGAAATAATAATGGTTCGTATCTCTGCTAAATATAATGGTTGTGGAAAATTATCAACAGATGGCTAATTCGAATTAATCAATACATTTTCCCGAATATTATATTATATATTAATCATATGAACGCAAAGAAAATAATCTACGTACTTCAAACCTATAAGTAATACGTACTTCCGCGAATAAAAAGTGTTTTGTGTATCGCGGGCCAGGTTGATATCAATTTATCCCTCCGCCCGCCTACCCTCCTTCGCCCGGCGGCACCACCATAGTCGCGGGCAAACCAGCGACCAGATAAGTCAATACCCGCATTAAACGGTTTTATTCATTCCCCAACAATTTATATCGCTATTTTACTTGTATCGTGTGTTAGTACTTTAGATATTTTGATCGCCTCCAAACCGATCGAGAAGACAGAGCGACAGCTTGCCAACAAATAGTGATGTCTTAAGCCTTTCTGCGACGGCGAGATTCATACAAAATCTCAAATAGCCAAAAAAAACAAAGGGACCAATGGTTTTACAATGCGAATGAAACGAACAAATTAAAACATGTACGAGCTATTAAATTTTTCCATCGCCACCCCAGAAGTGGATACGACGCCACATTCAGTACCAAAGCTCCGATTTTTTGAATCATATAGACGTAATATTAAATAATCTTGCATATTCAAATTAAATTAAATTCTCTCTCGGTTTCCATCAGAAGAAAAGCATTGTTCTCTTTGCAGCATCATGCAAGGACCGCGAATAAAAGTGTTTTTGTGTATCGCGGGCCAGGTTGATATCAATTTATCCTCCGTATACCCTCCTTCGCCCGGCAGCACCACCATAGTCGCGGGCAAACCAGCGACCAGATAAGTCAATACCCGCATTAAACGGTTTTATTCATTCCCCAATTTATATCGCTATTTTACTTGTATCGTGTTAATTACTTTAGATATTTTGATCGCCTCCAAACCGATCGAAGACAGAGCGACGGCTTGCCAACAAATAGTGAGGTGTCTTAAACCTTTCTGCGACTACGAATAACACAGGGATTAAGAATATCTATTTATCACCTTCCAGCTACAAGGGGTAACCATAAAATTTATCAAGAGGAAGTGACACAATTCTCTGCTACGCCATTGGAATTGACGGCCGGCATCTCATTGTTTTCTCAAAGCGTAGCGAGTACTAATCGTTAAGGTCTGTAGAAACGCATGCTTTAGAATATCAAGTAAGTATCTAGGAAACAATTCTTTGTATCTCTGTCACCAGTAATGGTGTAGGAATGCGACTATCAGGCTAGGTTGACCCAGCTCCTAGTCATCCAAGGCAAATGCCGGGATAGTTCCTTGAGCCACTTCCATCACATATCCGCTTCCTACCGACTCGCTCCGTCCTTAAGTCCTGATTCGTAGCGGCAACAGGAAACTCGTACGGATGGAAACAATGCTGCGCACCTGGTGGCTGTTTTTAGACTATCGCTAAGACTTGCGATGTCGGTCTGACGGTCCAGAGGGCCTCCGTAAGGCTAGTGAATTCAACCTGCACCTGGATTACGTAACCAACTAATGTTGTTCTTGGCGTGCTCCGAAATGGAGGAGGAAACTCCAACAAGACGAGCATGCGAAGAATGGCAAAGTAAAAGCCATACGAAATCATCATCATCACTTAAAATTTCATATGTACCAAAAGCAGAGTTAAACGACTGTACACTTTTATTTCGTATTGTCAATTTCATTTTCATTAAGTTTATCGAAAAATTAACAAAGAATTGGTTTATTTATTTAAATATATAATATTTTCATCTGTGAAGAGTATACCATGTTTAAATTGTATGATGTACGATAAATTGTATCTAAATCCTAAACTACGCTTCTACTTGTTTTAGTTTAAGAGGTATTTACATTTTAAATGATCTATGACTCCTCTGTAGAGTTACAATTTTCTAGATACAGCAATATTGCTTTCCAGCGCCGATATGTGTTGTTAAAAAAGATTCAAAGATTATAAAAGTGTAATTTTAAATTTTGCAGGCCAATTGTCGCATTTTTGTTGTCTTGCTATATAGCTAACCCTCCTGTAGGGATGAAATAGGGACGACGCTATTACGACGAAACCCGCCTTATAGAGGACTAAACGCCCATACTTAATTTGGGATTAGGTTTTTAATTATATTTTATAAATTGAACAAAATCAATGCATTGAACATTTTTCTATTCACATATTTTGTATGATCTTGTCTATTTTTAATGTTATATTTTGTTGTCAACCAAAGGGAAATGATCCTCCTTGCGCATAGAAAGGTATTACATATTTAAGAAATATGTAATTCCATCGTTTCGTTTTGTAGAAAACGGCGCTCAGATTGGAGCACTATAGGAGGGACTATCGCTCTCGTCGCTCTATCTCAGGGAACCTTAAAGGAGGGTTAAGTGCACTTGTATGGTGGAAAGAATATTTGGCAATCAAGGAAAAATGCTATTGATCATATGCACGATTGTAATACGATTTCAGATACTGAAGATGGAAAAATACTGGTCTCAAAATAATATATACAAAAATTGAATGATTATAACTTCAGTTTTAATTCATATTTAAATTGCAATAGAATCTACATAAAATTGAACACTTTTCCTCCTGTTCAATATTATTAATGTGTTTGCCACACACGATCCCAAGTATTTAATTTTTCTCGAATAACTCTTTTAATATAAATACATATCACAAACTTTTTGTAATTGTCTTAAAAAGTCTAAAGAATAAATATTATAAGTAATCATTGACCTTTATGGTCCGCAGCTGGGAAAATAAATAAAGACACCAATATTCGCTTCTGTTGCCACGCGCGCGATGTTTTTTCTTGGTCGCATCCGGTACGATGTGCCAAGTGCGAGTGAAACGTACTAGTGATGACATGTGACGCGAGAACACGGCGATCACAAGTCGGTGGCGTGTCCTCATTCTGCGGTGGCACATCGGCTAGTAACTATTTTTATTGTCAGAATAAGACCGTTTCAGAGTCAAGATATTGATGAAGATTTCAAGATTCAGATATGTCTGGTACTGTGGCGCATACTTGCTCAATTGCGGCTTTTAATTCTTCCAGTGTCGTCGGTTTTCTGGCTTAGACTTATCTTTAAGGTATCTCTACAAGTAAAAGTCCAGTGGCGTCAGGTCTAGGGAACAGGCAGGATATTCTATGGGATCGTCCAAGCCAAGTGTTTAAAAGACTCTCATTAAGATATGCTCTTACATCACGATGATAGTGTGGAGGTGCTCCGTTCTGTTGGAAATACAACCAACGTCTACACCAAAGTCCTCCCGAATGCGTGGTAAAACAGATCCTTGCAGAATATACAAGTAATTGGCACTATCTATAATATCCTATATAGTAATTGGAAGGTTCCATCCTTCTGAAATGTTCTTTATTGCACGAAGAATGTTATGTTCAACGTATTTATTCTTGCTCTGCTGCAGCAGTCGCTTGTGCAAAAGTTATTCTTGAAGCATCGAGTATTTTATAATGAGTTTTCTTTCATATTAACCGATTTTAGGCACGCAAAGGGTTAAGTGCCTTCCACGGCGTGTGCATGCACCTCAGCACGTGTGTGGCAAACACATGTACTCGGTGAATCAACCAAGCATGAGTCCTTCAATGAATTGTGGGCGTAGGGCATCGGGCCCATACTTACGTAAATACTATAATATGTACTATTATGTAACCGGTGCCTACGAAACGCCGAATATGCTCCATAAAACACTCTTCCCGATCTCGACGACGAATCGATGGAAGTCACGGCGGACGGCGTCGACGCTGGCTGTGTGAATTTCAACACTTCCTGAATGCAAAGCGTAATGTATTATCTCATTGTCCGACTAATAATAGCGAGCCTGGATACGACGCCGGTAAATCCAACTCATGGGGTTTAGACGAGACCAACCCACCCAGCGTTGGTCTTATATGGCGAGGCGAGAATAAAAACGAACAGCCAGCCCGAGACAAGTAATACTATCGACTCAATTAATATATATATAATAGTAAGATAAATAGAATCAGTACCAGATTAGACTAAAATGAACTCTGAATTAATTATCTGACGTAAAAGAAAACATCTTATATTTAGGAAATATGCAAATGATTAGATCGATACATCGATGCGTTACGTAATTGTTCTTAGATCGGAATATCGATACTTTAATCGGTTTATTCCACAATATCGATACCGGTCGCGTCAATTTCAAAACACTTGCCCGATAAAAACCGAGATGCAAAGAGCCCGTGGTGAATGATCGACATGTAGTCGACACACGACGAAAACGAGCTCGTCCTGGTGGCGCCGGCGTCCGCAGGACGACGCGAAAGCGTCAGATGGAGTATCTGTTTCCGGCGGTGGTGCTGTAATTATGACATTACCAAGAAAAAAGTTGTACCAAAGAGGTGAACGAACCGACGACGCATACACTCCAGTAATTGTTGTGAACGAGAATTTGTCCTCAGTTGTGGTGGTGCAATGATAAAATGCACACGCTCCGATGCAACCGATCATGACCCGATGTACAATATATCGATATTCCGTCGATATTTGCATACGACACGTCGCTCCAAACGAAGAATCGATACCGAATACGATATCACGATTCATTTGTTATTGATGTTTTTTTTTTAATATTATTTTATTTAAATAATGGCGCGTTTGAAGCGTGTGCTTCCACCTTAAAGCGGGATATCCTCAAGAATTCGAAATAAAACTACAAAGAGAACCTCGTGTGAAATTTGTGTACAAAAATTTCGACCCAGCTCGGCGATAGCGTTCGCAATGCGAAGCGAGCCGAAACTTGTTCGTTGAAGTATCGGTTAATAAAATGAACTCGTAAAAGTACACCGGAGATGATATGGTGCTTTTTGTTACGGTAGCAATGTACAATGTAATAAATATATATTGAATAATAAATTATTCATTAATTCATTTGCATAATCGAATGTATTATTTATTGTTTCCCATTTATATAACGATTTTTTAAAGCGTTACGCTGTTAATTGCGCACGTATCGAATTTTCATGTCGTTATCTTGTCGCTTTCAGGCGATGCTATGGACTGACGCAATGGAAAATGTCTATCGACAGAACGATCGTATGATTTTCTACGTATGTACGTGCATACGTGTGTAGAAAAATATTTCCGTAATTTTTTAGTGAAATTTTTTTGTCATAATTCATCACGTTTACCGAAACGTATCGAGTGTGAGACCCCGGGTGCATTAACCCCTCAAAATAAAACTCACAATGAATTTCTTCTGTAAATAAAAAAAAAGTGTTTAACATTACGGGTTGATGGTACAAGAATGATGATGGTGTAATGAAATTTCACAGTCATCTCGTTATTTGGTGAAAAAAATCATTTTCCATCTCACTTTATGTGAAAATTCAACAAAATCGCATCAATAGTATACGCAGAATTTAAAAGAACGACCCAATTACTAAAATAAACATTCCATTTATATTTTTTTTATTATAAAAAATATTCTAATAGCATTTTCGCAACTATTTACAAACAATTGGCACCGATTAGCACCTTTTTTTATTTCTGTATCCACTTAGCGCAAAGTATTCTTTCTCCGCAATCTTTTGTATTAATCATTCCTACTTTACATGCCGATTTTAATAAATTGTTGTTATTCAATATGGGAAATTGATAGATTTATATTTTCTTTTCGACTTGTACGAATTCGGGCGAACGATGATGGTCTGTTGAGTTTTTTTTTCGACTCAAACATTTATAGGTTACGGGCGGTCAAGAACCCAAGACTAGTTACTTGTTGGATTATCGAGCTTACATTTGCTTTTTTACGACATGTCAGTGGAAGTCTGGTAAGTGATTAAAACAATAAAAAAGACGTGGATATACCAAAAGTTCTTCCGAGTCGACGAAACCTGGTTTCTCATGAAAGAAATTTTATGATCTGTGACCAGTGGCGTGACGCTGAATTATAAACGCTTTTCTCAAAAAGATCAGTAATACATATTCAAGATTATCGATTTTTTTATGCTCATAGATTTTTGATTATGATAAATCATTAATTTATTTTATTGCAATTATTAATTCATTTTATTTTATTTTAGTACTCACAATACTCTATTTTTATAAATGCTTACTTTATAATGTGGGAACTACCGCCCTCTGTAGAGGATATAGAAAAATATTCCCTAACTAAATACAATTTTACATAATTACAACTAATTTGTAAATATTCATATAATAGTTTTACAGGAATAGAACAGAAAAAGTCAAGTTCCGTATAAAAATCTTAGATTACCTGTTACATTACTTAAATCTTTTTATTTATTTTTATGCTTAAAATATTTTATTAAAATATGCAAATAAAATTAGATGGTTTGCGATTTAATTTAAATTTAATGTGTAAATATATAAACATTTAAGCACGATAACAAATGTGAAATTTTACTGTTCTTCCCTTGTGTAAAATGATTCACTCTCACCACTGTCATCATTTTAGAATGCATCTCATTTGACATTGCCATCGTTTATTAGTAAATAATATTGAGTTTATTGGCTACAGAAGTCAATTGTTCATTCTTCATAGCTTTCTGTGCCAATTATGTGTGCCAAAGTGATGGTATCAGAATGTAATGTATTTATACATACATTTTTGGGCTTTAAACATCTCCAACGCACATATAGGATGTAAAAAAGATCCGTTTTCCATTCGGCTTTAATTCAAAACTCTACAAAAAATTTGATGTACAAGTTTTGGGGTAAAAAATAATTGTAGACATTACATAGCGTAATAATACTTTATTATTTTTAATTATAATAGAATGTATTTGAATAATACTTAAATTTAATGTCATTCTTTTAAATAAATAATTTAATTTAAATTAATCTTTTATGCAGAATGTATAATACACATATAACAAAGAACATGAACGCAAAAAATATAACAATTTTATCAGTAAATTCTCTTCTACCATATTTCTTTAATAACTTTCCAGATTGCGATATTGTCCCGGCAGTGCTTTGCAATTCATCTCTAGTATTCTGTAAAATAATTCACAATTAATAACACAGAGTATTTGTCATCATCATCATCATTTACCAGCAATAACACACATTTGTTGAGGGTTTGACCATTTCCAATGGGTGTAATAGCTATTATGAGACCCAACCTCGACTACCATTCTAGAGCATGGTAGGGATCATATCGACGCTGGAAAGCAATCTTGCTATATCTTGATCAAATTTTTAGGATTTTTTCCACTAAATGTACAATAAATTGAGTAAAAAGATCTAAACTACGGTTCTAATTCTCTTAGTATAAGAATTATTAACGTTTAAATAGTTTTTTGGCTTCTGTTTAAAGCTTCATTTTTCAAGATACTGCAAGATTGGGTTCCAGCATCGATATGCTCAGCGAGCAATTGTCTCATGGCTAGCAAATGATGATGATATATATGTATATACAGAGCCTGATGACAGTACCCTTACTGTGAAAAAGATGTCAGAATGCCCTTCCACTGTGTTACATTACAAAAAAGCCCCGCATATATGTATATATATAATACGCCTGGACACAGTCGGGTGGGTAAAATCCCATACCAACAGAGTAGAGGATACACATCCATCTCCAGCAATGGCCAATAGAGGGAAACTCTTTATCCATAAACCGCATACCAAGACAGCTTGAGTTTCCACGGTATGGACACGAAAAGAGAACCCTCACGTTAAGTGTGAAACTCAGGTTCTTTTGGCCTCAACTGCCATTCGAGAGTCTGGCAAGGCCCATGCCCTCAGCAAGTGAGAGCCTTGTGCCTGGCAAATGATGATAATGATATATACGTGTATATATATAATAATAATAAAACAAAGTGACAAGTGGCACGTGGCTCAAAGAAGCTGTCTTGCGCTACAGTGACTGAGTTCAGGTTTTACACATCAAATTGGACGTTTTACAAATCAAATTGGACGTTTTTCAAATCAAATTGGACGGTTTTACAAATCAAATTAGATATTTCATTGTATTTTATAAAAAAGTTGTACATTCGCAATATATACCGTCAGTGTGAATACCTGGCCGCATCTTATTGTTTCAGATTCGTGAATTAAGTTAAAATTAAAATTAAAAATTAAATTTTCTACAAGGAATTTGTTGGCAGATCCATCAAACTGTTAAAATTTAGAAAACGTCATAAATGAGTCTGTTGAAACTGTCACTTCTTTAAATTGCTAGAAATATTTCATGAACATGTATATGAAATTACCAGCAGCCGCTGCAAAAGTTTTATAAAATAATTGTTATCTAAATATTTTTTATTTATTTAAAAATGTACATAATATGTATATGTATTATGAATGTACAACTTTTTTATAAAATACAATGAAATATCTAATTTGATTTGAAACGTCCAATTTGATTTGAAAAACGTCCAATTTGATTTGTAAAACGTCCAATTTTAAGTGTAAAACCTGTATCTCGGTCGCACTGCACTAAGTCGCAGCGCAACACTGCTCTTAGCGCGAGTATAGGGGCCCAATTAATGCATTTCATTATAACGTATTAACACAAAGCTGCTTGTGACATTAATGTGTCAATGTGTTTAACATAAATTTTGGTTACATTTTTATCACCGGCGAGAGTAAAGGCTCGCCGAGTGGTCCAAGTCATGAGTCCTTCTTATTTTACTACGTCTACCAAACCTTTACATGTATTTTACCACGTCTACAAAACCTTAACATATACACACATAAGGGTAAATATATATATATATACTGGGATGTGTATGTATATACACATGTGTGTATATTTAGGGGTAACGGAAAAAAATACATTTGTTTTTTTTTTCAAAATCAAAAGCATTAGCTTATTAGCAAAAAAATCTGAGGAACAGTACTATGGAAAAAAAACAAATTTCTTTCCAGTATACCTAATATATAAACACATGTGTATATATTAGGTGTACTCGCATAGCGTATGCCCCTTAAAAGATTCTCGAATGGTAATCGAGGCCAAAGAAACCCGATTCTCCTACGTGACGTGAGGACTCCCCTTTTGTGTCCATACTGTGGGGATCCAACCTGTTTTGGTATGGGGTTTTTTGTAAAGATGTTTCCTTCTCTTGGCCATTGCTGGCATTGAACGTGTATCTTCTACCCTTGCTAGTATCAGATTTTACTCTCCTTATTGTGTCCAGACAAGTGGGAAAGGGTTTGTCTCGATATCCGCTCTCTTTTTCTCAAGGGTTCCAGCATAACGAGTCACAACTAGCATTAACCTTGTTGCGTAATAGCAATCCTTTCATCATAGCAAGGACCTTTCAAAAGTAAAGGTCCCCTAGTAAGGAGAATGAGGGAGCAAGAGTATTGAAACTAAGTCATTTATCGATCTTCATTTTAGGTGTTTCCTTATCCCAGGGGATATTAATTCTGCTGGTGAGAAAAAGAGAGCAGATGAATTTATTAGTAGTATTATTTAAATTAAAAATTTGTCAAAGTAGTAGTAGCCACCTAACCAAACAAGTAATGGTTAGCAATCTTTTGCTAATATATAGGTAAATACATGGCCTATCAAATGGGGGGGGGGAGTATGTGTATTATATATATAATGCATATTATTTAAATATAAATTATTACGTGAACACCGGTGCTTGACGTCACAAGATTATCTAAAGTTTCCGCACTTCGCTGTGTAGTTTCAGCTAATTGTCTACTTATAGATAAAAGTTGATCGGTTACACCTAAAATGATACAATCAATATTATTATCGTTCCAGTATTAAATTATTATAACATATTTATATTTACCGGATGATTTTTTAACTAAGCTGGGTTTGTCCGTTTTTTTTCTTTGTCTTAATTCAGTGCCGTTTGATCCACCGCTCAATAATTCCTCTTTTAACGACTTTTGTATACTGATCAAGCTGGACATATTTGCATTTTTAAATGCTTGCAAAGTGCTAAAAATATTAAATAAATAAGAACGAATAATTTTATAAAAATATTCAATAAATATATTACCTTGATAATTGTAATCTATGGGATTGTACTTCTGAAATCATTTTATCATCTTTGGCGAGCTGATCTAAATGTTCTATATCTTTTCTTAATTTAGCTAGTTTTCCTCTACCTTGATGATTTAAATCGTTAAGATCATCAAGACTAGACTTACATACCCATATATCCTGAAAAATGTGATGATTATTTTAAATGAAATGAAATGATTTAAATAAAACTGCTATTATTAAATATAATTACTTGAATTAACGCCTTCATTTGAAGATCATGCAAAACTATATTTTGCCGAACACTTTCTAAAGATACAGCTTCTTTGTAACTCATGGTAATAGTTCACCACGTCAGATATTTGACAGTTATATTTTTTAATACCATAACATCACATATGGTGTCACACAATATTTGACGTTTAATTTCATCGTATATTAAATATTTAATAAATAAAACGATAATTAAAATAATGTTCATTTAAGTATAAAAAAATATACAGTATATGATATCATTTAAAATTATAAATAAAACACATTATCTTTACATTAATTTTTCTATATATTAATTCTTGTTTTGACTTTTCGTTTCTTCTTTTCAATTAAATAAAAATAGCATCTGACTGTTATAAACGGCTATACAAAAATGTTTATACATGCTATATATGTTTGAACTGTTTACAATTTACAATTTTTATTTAATTTTAAATAATGTATACGTTATGAGAAACACAGACAAAATTATTAGACGAAAAGTAAAATGTGAGGAATTTAATACACTCGCATACTTTTGGCCATGATGATATAAATAAAACAATTTTCTGCGTATACAATTAATAGTCAGAGAGCGGAGTGTTAAGGCCACGTTGATACAATACAGATAATAAGCGATGTTTAGAGAGTTGCAGCTGTTCGGCGTTTTAGGTTAAATATTTGGCGGGCCGTTATTAAATGAATTTCAATCGATTAAGTTAAATGGCTCAAAATAGTACATTGACATCTCCAAAATGGAAGAAACCAAACGAGGTGATGCAGCTACATCGAATGAAGCGCAAGAAAAGAGCTCTACAAGTATGTACATCTGACATCTGTCTATGAAACATCACCAAATTATTGTTTAGAAATCTGTAATCAAGTTATTTATGTATTTTATTTGTCTCAGGAGCGCATGTCACAACCATCACAAAGTTGCCCAGATTTATCGGGCATTTTTGGAAAACCACAAAAGTCTCTTAACTTTACTCGACTGCTCGGAGGAGAAAAGAGAAAGAATCCATTTGTCAAGTAATTAAATTTTACATTCTCTCCATACAATAAGCATTTTTAACATTACCTTTATACCTCAATGCACGTTCTAATTATCCGAAAATGTAGTCATCTGATGAAATTGGCCAAAATAGATGATAGATTTCCCGAATACATGCAATATATTCATTTCAGGAACACTCTTGAAACTGGAGTAAAACAATTCTGTACTAACTCTGAACTGAGTGATACTTTGGACGAATCAACTGACTCTACGTTATTACAATTATTAGGAATATCTGACAAACCTGATCAGTCAAAATCTACGAACCTTCCGACATCGTTTAGTAATATATTAAATAACCTAACCTCGACTCCGTCTAATGCTGAACAGGTATAATTTTAAACAAATTAAACTATTTATATAAATAATATAAATTCAATATTTAGTGTGTTTCGAAGGTGGATGATAATGAAGGTGGAGTCAAACTCCTACCGGTGGATTGGGCGTTAAAAACTAAAATACGTTTCATGTCACCTAAACCGTTTTCATGGAATCAAAAATTGAAAGCGAGCGAAGAGGCTTCCGGAATTACTGGGTATGATTTAATTTATTAACAAGCTATATTTCATATATTATCTTATGAAAATTTTGCAGTTTCGTGCGATGCATAGACACGTCTAATTCAAGCACATTGGATACTTCACATCACGCACGTTTTCATCAACATTCTCTCTATTGGCAACACCCGAATTTACCATGGCTGAATTTATTTCCTCGCACAGCCGGTAGGGTATCTAAGAATAATTATATAGCATCGAATGAAGATATAAAAGATGCCCTGCACAAAGAATGGGCTGAGAGTTTCCGCTCGCTATTTCAGGTATATATTGTATTAGAATTATGCCCAGAATTAATGTCACATTTTCGATAAGACTTATGTTATCATTTTTTTATAACAGAATGCTATTCGAATTATGTTTTGAGATAAAAAAATATCCCTTCTCAAGTCTAGCGATAATGGAAGAAGTGTGCCCGTTAGAACCACATTTGCAGAGTTGCATGCTAATGCACTAAATAATTTCACATCAAAAATATGCCAGTGAAATCACGAGAAATAGTTGTGCTATTTTTGATGACAAATTGGATGTCAGGAAATGCCAACGCTGGTTAAAAAAAATAATTCTGGAAACATTTGGACAAAAATTAAAACAGCGAATGAGGTAGAATCGGCGCCTTCCGGGTAATTTGCTTCAAAATCACACGAATTAAGAAAAAACTTCTTTTGTTGCACTGATTGAACTGGTATATGCGGTGTGGATGGATGGCAAGGGATGGAACAAGATCAAACCGGTCCTACACCGCTTCATCCTTGGTACAAAAATATAAATTAAATCATTTTCCTGTTAGAAATCTATGCATAATTGTGGACTAGGATATATTCTTTCATCTTCATTGAAAAAATCAACGAGATTCATTATATTTTCGTAATAATAAATCAAACAAAAGATCAAAGTGCTAAAAAATCTCGAACGTGGTCAGTCGACTCTCACCGATGGAGACCCACGCTTGTATGCATAATCGGGTCAGAATCTAAACATGGCTGTGATCCCAACATGGACACGTTGCTACTGTGTGCATGTCCCGCGGTTTGACTGTAAAACTATACTGATATGTTTCAATTTATTTTTAATTGCTCTATTTAACCGATCCATCTCGGCGGCTCGAAAACAACGAGTCGTCCGAAGGGGGTCTATCAGAGACCCCAAGCATTTCAAGTCAAGATATTCAACAATATCTCGACATTTTTTTTTAAGAATGGGTAAGAATAAAAATAGTATACATGATTTGCTTCATAATTTGGTTGATACTTTGGATTTCTAATAGACCCCATAGGCACGGCTAGGTTAACTTGTTAATTTATTATTAACAGTGTCTCTACATTACTTGTAACTGCAAGTTGAAGTCAAGAAAATGAATGTCAATCGTGATACTCCGTAAACCTGATTCATTTTCATTGATAAAATACGACATTAATTTGGGGTTATTAATAAATGATCGAACGAGGAATTTTTTATTATAATGAGTTATATATTTTAGCTTGTACGAACGAGACAATGTCCGTATTTTTATGTATGCGCCAACACTTTTACATGTCTCTTTAGAGCGGCTGGGATTGGTGGCATCGTTGAAACGTCAGCATATATTACTCCGACAACGCGAGGCTTTCGTCAAACCTTGAAACAAGAAGGTACATCTAAATATATTTTTATATTAATTAATACGATTACGATTCTATTGTCGTTTGAATGTTTTTTAGAGATCGAGTTTACTATGCCGCTGAAGAAACGATCTCCCAAAAGAAATTCTAATCCATCGAATAAAGTTTCCAATTCGACTGATAATAAAAATGAAAGCGGTGAACGCAAAAATTCTTCGACTGATAGCTGTTATGATACAATGGACGATAACACAAACAATACTTCGACAATGACCAGTATAGAAAATGTAAATCCCGATAAAAACGTAGACGATAAAGATGACGGATCTGATGACGACGACGACGATATGGCATCCGATGAATGGTTGCAAAGTTTGGGAGTCGCTGCCGAAGAAATTAAAAAAATCAATAATTCGCAGGTAAACGTTGTACCCATACGTTTTAATTATATTTTATAATTTATATTAAATGTGATTCTTACTGTTTAGATGAGATCTAATCATTGCGCCGAAAGCACAATTGATAACAGTGTGGAATCATTGGTATGTGTTGAAGGAGTCGATGCTCAAGCTCTATTCAATTTTCTGTTGAACTGCAAATCGTGCATTTCGTTAACGGGAACTTTTGGTGGCATTCCGCCGACACTACTATCCCCTATTGCATTTCAGGGAGGAACTCTTCAAGCGCTCAAAGTTAGTATACATACAATTTATTGTTTATTACAATTATAAATTTAATATATTAATTACAATTCGTGTGTTGCAGGTGCGAGAAAGTTTACTGCATTCGGAAGAAGGCAAATATTATTCAATTGAACTCAGAGGTCCTATAGTCCCAACCACCGTGCATTCCTTATGTTCCTTATTGCAAAGTGGCTCTAATTCTTTCAGCGCCACATTTGCTAATATGCAACAAACCGTAGCGTTCTCTAAAGCCGCACAAACACATTCAACCGGTAATTATATTTAATAGACACAATTTGAAAAGAGATACCTAAAATTTTTGTGTTTTTCCATCTGCTTATTAATTATTATAAATCGTAACATTTATTTATTTTTAGATGGAAAATGCAAAGAAAATACTGGAAATAATATCCATAGTGTGTTCGGGCGTGAAAACTTATCCGATTGCGGATTATCTCCAGGACTACTTCAAACATTTTGCTCATCAGATCCTTCTACTGTGCAGGCGATCGATAGTCTTAAATATTGTCATGATAAAAATGTATATATATGGTCATAGTATTCTATGTAATTTATTTATTTATTGATGAGTTTCTTAATGAATTTTATGTATATTAATATTGTTTTTAAGTGTTACATGATTTGTTTTATAATAAAATATGAAAGAGAAAAAAAAATTATTATACCCATCGATATTAAAGAATTTTGCAAAAATCTAAATTATTGATTTTGAATGAAGGCAAATAGATTAGGTATATAACTTTTATCTAATTCACTTTTTACATGGCTCTACATCAGTGCTTCCCAAATTATGGGCTAATTAAGACAAATAAGAAAAAAAATAATAATGAAATAAGAAAAAATAATAATAAAATGAAAAAAAAATAAGGACAAATAAGAATAAATAATAATAAAATAAGAATAAAAAAGAAAAAAATAAGGACAAATAAGAAAAAAATAATAATAAAATAAGAAAAAATAAAAACAATTAAGAATAAATAAGAACAAAAAAGAAAAAAATAATAATAAAATCAGAATAAATAAGTAAAAATAATGACAAATAAGAATAAATTAAAAACAAGATTATTTAGCATTTTGTGCAAAGAGATGTATTCAGTGCACGGAGTTTTACTGTATCATAGTGAAGTACGATGGTTATCTCGCGAAAAGGAAAGTAATTGGAAGCACTGCTCAATGAGAATGAACTTTATGTATTTTTTGTTCCAACACAATCATTAACTAAATATGAAAATTTGGTTATTTATTTTATATTAAATCGAAATATAAAGTCGAAAACCACAAAAAATTATTTCCAAAAATTCAATGAAATGTTTTTACACAAATAAAAACCGAACTCATTTATAATATTTTGACTTAACATAAATTGCTGTTTTTAACAAAAAAATAATTTGTAATCACTATTAACTCATTATTAGCCAACACATATGCTGTGTTTTTAAGAAAATCTTACCCGATTCCGTCAACACAGCGTGTGCGTTTTTAGGCACTGCCCACGACCATACAAAAAAAACCATCAATCCATGGGATAAAAATTCTAACTTTTGTCATTAGATGTCACTGTATAGGGTGTATGTTACGTAATATATAAATATAAACGTAATACCAAAATTTTATTTCGGAAATTTTAGCGGACCATAATGAGTTAATCAAAAAAATAAATTTGTATTCAATATCTTAATAAAATAAACTCTCGTAATTCGTAATTAATGTTTTCTGATAGGAATTTGTAAACTGTTTAGTAAACAACATGCAACAAGAATTCTTGTAAATTGTAATTGGTTGCATTCGTTCATTTCTTGCTACAACATTATTTCGTTCTTTAACCTAAAAAGTGTTCAGATCTACTGCCAATGTTATATACAACAAATTTTAAGGAATTAAGAACAAAATTGAATTTTAATCAGCCATCCATGATCCCTAAATCAACTCTACAACTTTTTAAGGTTAAATCTTAAAAATACCTCTTGCAAATTATCCCCTTTATTAGAGGTTAAAATATCCTGACCGCTTCCATATTAAAAAAAATGTAATGTATTTCATTCTAGTTACTTCACGTTAAGAAATAATTAACCTAACTGTTCTAAGATGTAGTATAGTTGCATCCGAGTTCCCCCACTACTTCATATAGGGGTATGCCAAGCTTCGGCAGGAATGTTCATGTACAATAACTTCACATGACTGTTAAATGTTGCCGATTTAAAATAAACCAATCAAACATCTCTGATACGAATGCATGATTCTGATTGGTTTACCAGATTTTCACACACATGCATACATATAGGCTTTACTATGCTTACAGAGAGGTTATGTTCACTCACTTTGGTTTCAAATTGACATCCGCACAGAAAAATTTTAGATGTAATATATTAATTTTATTCATTTCATTAAATTATTACAAAGGAAAAAAGGCGAGGTAATAAATAAAAGACATAATGATGAATAAATTAATGTAAATGTATTTCATGTCGATGTTGGAACAAACATGCTTCATTGTACACAATTATCATCGGGAGACAAAATTATACAAGATTTCTTTAACGCAATAAATTAACTTTATAAAATAGGTGTAAAATGGAAAGTAGTCGTCATCTTAAACCGAGATATTAGAGATACATCAAAATTCACACTAAGAGTCACAGTTTATATCTATCACTGTTTAAAATAAAAATCCCTCTTAATCCTTGATTTATCCAAATTAAATTTTACCTAACATATTAATAACATTACGCTAAGTTCTGGCCAACTTGCTGTCACCGCTCACATCATAGTCCCGTGCTTACTGAAACAAACAAGCATCCTAAAATTAGTGATATAACCTAATATGTGTCCAACCTGTAATATATCAAATGGAAGACAGCATGAACACTTTGATAAAATGCTTACACTCTGGCTATTCGATGATGCAGGCTGGCCAGGTACTGAATACTGTGGTCGGAAATTGGTGAAAGTGGCTGCTGGTGCCGCTGCAGCCGAGAATCCGGGTAGAACGCCGCCTTGATATCCGACGGGGAATTGAGACATTTGTTGAGCTGGAAAAAAATAAATTAAGTATAACTCATATATATAAAGTATAACATGAAGAATGCATCGTTAAACAACCTGCAGATGCAGGATTGCCAGCTGTTGCAGCGAGGCGGCTTAGTATGGATCGCTCCGACATTTGGAGCCTCTGTGCTACAGGAGGTATACGAGCCAATGTAGCGGGCAGACGAGACACGTCTGATTTCATGTCAGATAACAATTCCTCCAACTGATTGAGAACCTGAAATGCGATTCGATGTTATTGAATATCAAACGAGTATTACTTAACATAATAATAAATTATTATCATCTGTTACCTTGTGGAGTACAGCATTGGCTGGTTTATTACCAGCGAGAGATTCTTTACTCAAGTGTTGATGGGACTCGGCTAAGCATTCTACCTCAGCGAATCGAGCATTTAAAGACATCGCAGGATGATTGGGATCCTGCGTAAGATTCAGGTACGCAGCGCGTCTTAATTGCTCTTCGATAACTAAAGCTTGTTCCAAAAGCTACAAAAAATAAATAAAATAAATATAACACCATAATAACTAATCGTTGACAAAAAAGAACAAACCTTGAAACGTCTGGCGAGAAACTTGTTCTTAATTTCGAGGAAATTTCCTTTGCCGACGTCCATCTTGAACGGTTCGTTGATAATAGCAAATCTCAAATCGTTTTGAATATCCTGCCATCTGCCGTAACCGTGGGTGACAATTCCCGCAAGAAGCCAGTAATCATGACGACGATGCCATATTTCGTATTCTCTTCCGGGAGCGGCGGCCCTCTCCTCGTTAAGCCACAATGTGTGCAACTCGGTGAATCCACCATCGGCAATGTTAAACATGAATTTGCGTTTTTTAATTTCCAGTTTAAGAGCCTCGTCTTCCTCCGACTTGATCTCAGCTTTCTTAATCTCCGTCTCGTCGTCCTTCACCAAAACTACATCGTCATCGTCGCTGATTTCTTTCTTCTCGTCCTTGGGTTTTTCAATCTTTTCCTCGGTTATCTCAATGTCCTTATCTTCAGATTTCTCTATGATCTTAACATCGTCTTTAGACTCTTCGGGCTTTTCCTTGTCTTCAGATTTTACACTGTCTTTGTCGGCGCTTGCAATAACATCCGTCTCCATTTCTGAAACACTTTCAGACTTTTCTTTAGTTGTCTCCTTATCGCTGATCTCTTCGTCCACGGACATCCTTCTTTCTTTATCTGGATCACTTTCCGATTTAATTTTAGTCTCGGGTCCATCGGTTTGCGCTTCTTTTGGACTGATTGCAGCATCCTTTTCTTCAGATTCTGTGACAATTTTATCTTTGGTATCTAATACTTCTGAGGATTTTTCATCTTCATCCTTAATCTTATCATCTGAACTTTCTTTAGATTCCGATTTAATTTCGTCCTTGTCTGATTGTAAACTGGGAGTGGGGGGTTGACTTGAGAGAGCTAAGACCGATGCTGGCGTGGGAGTTGGGGCAGGAGACGGAGCGGCGCTTGTGTTGGGTGTTGCAGAGGACGGTGCTGGACTTGCTGCGGCACTTTCACCACCTCCGGAAGCACCTCCCGTGGTGGAATTCGCAGCACTTCCTGATAATTTAACGGGCTCGCAAGGTTTTCGTATTAACTCTGGCATGCTATAATAACCGTTGATGTGTTCAAATTCTTGTACTTTCTTTCGTATAAGCGACATAACGCCAATACGTGTCAACACATGTTGCCTAGAGAGTCCTTCGCGTGGAACTCCGTCAGCAAATGTTTCTGAATTATCGGCACCCGGTTCGCACAAATGCCTCATAAACAGTGATACATACGCTTTGAAATTACGTTCCGTTTTTCCTCGAAGATCTCGCACCAACCATTGCGAATTGAAAGCATCTTGTGGAGGCATACCATATCGCATAATAGCATTGAGGAATGATTTTCTTTGCCTAGCGTTAAAGCCTAAAACTTCCATATTACCGCCGACACGAGCTAATAGAGGCGGCAGAGGACGATCTCTCTCTTCTCTACGTTCCAACCGACGCTTGCTACGTCTACTTAAATCACCATTATCGTTCTTCTCGTCAAAGTCGTCATCTTCCTTATCGTCATCAGTTCCTTGAGAAAAGTCTGAATTATAATCGGAAGCGTTTTCTTGCCAAGCGGAGTCTTCACGAGATTCTGTTTGCACAACACCTCCATCATTATAATTAACTTGTTTACGAACTCTTTTACCTTTGCCCAAGGTGCGAGAGATATCTTCTTGTTGTTGCTCATAATGGTGCCGCAATAATTTAATCCAGTATGCGGGATCAGTATTTTCCGCCTCCTGTTTAATAATTTCTGTATCGACTTCTTCCTCGCCGTCGCCTTCTTTTGTGGCGTAAGAAGCGACTTTGAACGAACTGAGATATTCATTAGCCCACGATTCTTTTTGTTCAATACCCAAATTTGATCTATCAAGTAATTCACTCACAGCCTTATCGTCATAATGAATAGCTTCTTCTTCTTTACCTTCGTCTTCCTTAAATAACTCTTCGGTACCGAAACGCAATATGTCGTCCAATTCCTGTTTTGTGAAATTGGCACCTTTGCCTCCCATGCCAGGACGTACAACCAAATGAGTCAACATCATTTTCCTTTTAGCGACCTGCGTTACTCTTTCTTCCACACTGTTACGTGTGACAAATCGGTATATCATCACCTTATTTGCTTGGCCGATTCTGTGAGCTCGAGAAAACGCCTGAATATCATTGTGAGGATTCCAATCCGAATCGTAGATAATTACAGTATCGGCAGTTGCCAAATTGATACCGAGACCGCCGGCTCTCGTAGACAACAAAAACACAAACTGCGGGGCTCCGGGAGCATTGAACCTGTCAATTGCTTCTTGACGAATAGTTCCCGTTATACCTCCGTCAATACGTTCATACTTGTAACCTTCGCCCTCGAGATAGTCTTCCAGTATATCGAGCATTTTTGTCATTTGTGAAAATATAAGTACTCTGTGCCCTTGTTCTTTAAGCAGTCTCAACATCCTAGAGAGTAACACAAGTTTTCCCGAAGCCTTTATCAATGCCTGAGTTTCATAATTACCGTGTAAGCTAAGCGGAGCTTCTTCGGATGCGGCAGGGAACAAATATGGATGATTACAACATTTCTTTAAATCCATCATCACGTTGAGCAACGACACCTGTTGACCTCCGCTTTTAGGATTCAGAGCTTCGAAGTTACGAGTAAGAATATATTTATAATATTTTTTCTGCATGGGTGATAACTCGACTCGAACGATGAACTCTGACTTTGACGGCATGTTTTTCAGCACATCAGCCTTCAATCTTCTCAACATGTGTGGACCTAACATTTCGTGAAGACGTTTAACCTGCTCTTCTTTTGAAACATCGGCGAATTCATTTTGGAAAGCAGAGAGATCATTAAATTTATCTTTACTTAAGAAATTAAGTAAATGGAAAAGTTCTTCGAGATTATTTTGTAGCGGAGTTCCAGTTAGGAGTAGTTTATAATTAATATTATATCCGGCGAGCAGTCGGAAGAATTTAGACTGATTACTCTTCAATCTGTGAGCTTCATCGACTACGAGTACGGCCCATTCTATAGATCCGAGACAGGCAGAGTCGATTGATATCAATTCGTAAGATGTCAGCAATACATTGAATTTGATGGAACTGGATTTTATTTTTGAAGCACGACCGCCGCGATTGGCCCCTTCTTCGAATGAAATTTCATTTTCGCGAATAACTGCTCGCGAATCTTTATCACCCACATATGTAATACAGTAAAAATCAGGAGCCCAGAGCTCAAATTCTCGCTCCCAATTAATAATGGTCGACAAAGGTACCGAGACCAAAAATGGACCTTTGCAATGGCCTTCCTTATAGAGAGAATAAAGGAATGTGACAGTTTGAATGGTTTTTCCGAGACCCATCTCGTCAGCTAAGATAGTATCGATTCCCTGACCCCACGAATAACGCAGCCAGTTTATTCCCTCGAGCTGGTAAGGATGCAACTGCATTCCAGTGTCGTTTATATACGGAGGTTGATCCTCGAATTTCTTTTTCAGATCAGTCGTGGGTCTTTCAGGAGGCGCTGTATAACGACGATTAATTCTGTCTTCATCATCTACCAAATCTTTGCCACGGCTCTTCCTTCCCGGTTTTCCTTTCTTACCTTTCTTGTTATCAGCAGAACAAGTACTACGTAAATCCTGCAAATATGAATGAATACCATTGAAATATGATGTATATATATATATATATATAGTATAAAACATCTGTATTGAAATCTCAACTAACCATATAATATTCAATAGCAACTTTTAGACCAGGTATATCATCCGATTCTGTTTCCCAAGTCGCTTGATCATATTGTAGGTCTCTCCATTTCACAAGGAATACATTACCATCTCGATTTGTTCGATGGTTAATAACACGATGTACGATAAGCCATTCTGGTTTAACTGCATATCTATATACAATACACCATATTAATTTAAGAAAATTATTAAAAATTCAAGAGTTAATTTCAATAATAAAAAAAACAAACCTGTAATATTTCTCTTCGAGCGCCTTTTCTTCTTTGTCATGTTCTTCTGCGCGGTTGTTTTTAATCCTTTTATATCTATTATCCGATTCGTCGAGAGGCTCCTCTAATTTAGGTGGTTCCTCCATATCATATTTCCGACTATAAATTCGGAACATCAATGGATGAAACACGTCCAACTGAAATACAATTAACACCAAGCGTAAGAATATGGATATAATATTTTTATTTTTTATAACGTTGAACAATGTATACCTGTAGCTCTGATATCCAATCACAATGCCAATACGATAGATCTGCCCATTTTATGAAGAACTCTCTTCGTCGTTGTGGTCCTCCTTTTTTATTCGTTAATGGAACGGTTGTCCACCTCCATGTCAAAATTTTTGCTACCTTTCCTTTGAGAGGCGGGCACTGTGTAATTCATAAATTTATTAATTATACGGTTTATCGATACACGACTAAACTAATGAATTTGCTAAATATTTACCCCGCATCGAGGACATTTCCAATCTCCATCTGGGATCTCATCCAACGGTGGATTGAGACAATGAGTGTGATATGCCGATGGACAAGAATCACAACACAACAATTCACCTCCGTCTTTACAAACCCTAAATAAATTTTTAAAAATATTTAGAACAAGTAAAACATCACAATAAAATACATGTATTGAATGTCAAATAAATCACCTGCAAAATTCTTGATGTTCATCGTCGTCTTCTTGTTCGTTGTTACCTTCAGCTTCACAGTGAGGACAAGACCAACGGCCCTCGGGAGTATCTTCCAATTCCGGCTCGAGACAAACCAAATGATATGCGCGAGGACAAGTATCGCACAAAATAATTTCGCCGCCTTGTTGACACACCTATAAGAATTATGTACAATTTAAATATGCCCAAAATATTGCTTAAAAAATTGTTAAAAAAAAATGTAGTTACCTCGCAATAATCTTGATGCTCCTGTTCACCGTCTGGACCTTCGGGAAATTTGCTAGTCGTTTTCAATTTCTTCTTCTTTTTGCTTTTGTTACCGATCTTCGTTTTTGCTTTACGTTTAGGAACCTGTTCACCGTCTTGCCCCTCCCCACCAGCGTTCGGAGGAATCTCTTCTGTGACAACATCCGCAACTACACTTCTAGATGTTGTTGGTACAGGAACCTCAGGCCTTTCATCCTCGGCTGCGGCTAACATTTGTTCAAATTCAGCATCGGAGTCCGAATTACCACCACCACTTGCATCCGGGTCTTCTTCCTACAATTAAAAAATATTTTATGTAGATTATATTCGAATTACGACACAAACACCAACAAATTGAACACATCATTTGTGGGTGACGCTGATCACAGTCCGATCCAACCGTTGAGAACATGAGACTGTAATTGCGTTCCTGAAAATACTGGGCGTTGTATGCGGGAAACGAGATCAGTCTCAGAGTTTTTTGTATTGAAATTAAAATTATCGATTGTTACAGTGACATCTACAATTTTTTTAGTTTTTAACAAAAATCAAAACATATCTGGAACGTATATGAACGTGACCTTCATCGTCACGGATTCGACAAACTAATGTGCGGAATCATCCTTTTCGGCTCTCAAAAGATTTTAGGGTCCATAAATTAGAACCCACAGTGACAAGCGCTCGAACGAAGTATCTGACAAGAACGTGTCGCGTGTGAGGTTCTCACAAAAAATGGGATGAAATAAGATACATCTGTGCATTTTGTAAAGTTCCCCTTCACAAAAGAGAATGCTTTTCAAAATACCATTACTTAGTAAAATATTTTTTTTTTTTTATATGTATATAGTTTATATAATATATATACAGTAAACCCCCCCCCTATAACGTCCTCTCATATAACGTTCCCCCCTATAACGTTTGCGGCGGTTTTTTTCATATAAACGTCGAACCCTATAGCGTTAAACTAATGTATATAATGTCTTAGCTCCGGATAAACTGACATGCGACCGCATCGGCGAAATAAATAAAATGTTGGTGATTCATCAGACGAGTCTATGCGACGCGGGCTATCAGAGCATTCAGGGATATTCGCACATACAGTAAAAAATATTTTCTACTTTTATATCCATGGGCAATTATATCGAGTAAATCGATGCTCCGCGTTTTTTTAACTATTTGATTATGCTTAATATGCGTGCGTACCTCTTAATCTTATTAATGATAGAATCTAATTTCACAATAAGGTCTCTACAATAATTATTTCCATATGCGTCGATTTCTTTGATGTTTAATTCTATACTTAGTGGTTGGAATAAAACATATTCCCGGAATAGTTTTTATTACATTTATTCATTAAATGCTTATAAAATTTAACTAATAAAATATCGCGTTGATCTGCTCTGCCCGGCAAGTTGCGGTAAGATTACGTCAGCCAAAATGCGAGAGGATATGGCTCATCAGCAGCGAGCTTAGTCATTTGCTGGTAGGTAAACCATATTAAAATGTGAAGAAAAAAAATAAAAATGGGAATGTGTTGATTTACTGATTTCCTTTAAATCAAAAAATAAAATTGAAAAACCTTAACCCCCTATAACGTCCCCCCTATTACGTGGAACCTATCCCGACGTTATAGGGGGGTGTACTGTAGTGTGTAAAACTAATAGAAGAATTGAACTAAAACTAATGTAAGTGAAATGATCTCGAAAATGCAGAAAATGGTGAGTATCAATATTCCCTTCAAAAGTAACAAAAATGTTGTTGTTTATGAAGGTGTATACAATTTTTATTTGATTTTGGCTATTGCAAGCGCTGAGATGTCACTGTGGAAGCCGCAAAGATGGGTTAAAATAAAACTTACGCTGCTGGCGCGTTTTCTTTTTCCAAATTTTATTTTAAGAGGTGGGACTTTTGGTTTGCGCGATGGTTTCCGACCCCTTGTAGAAGTTACGGCTTTAGCGCGTCTTCCTCGGCTTTTCATGCTATCGCTCCCATCGTCATCCTCTTCGTCGAGTTCATCGAGGTTATCATCATTCTAGAAATAATAAAAATACAATTAATTACGTCATGATTTTAAATTGTATCTATGCAAGTGAAAATATTAACCTTCGATTGATTATTATCTCTGTTGCGTGGACGTGTGTTTTTAGGTGTATAATCCGAAATTAAAGAATTGTTTGTGTTCTCTTCAGAGCCACCACCTCCGGCGATGCTGCCACCGCCCATATGAGGATTCGATTCGCTAAACATGCGCCATTTAGCCGCAACCAACATCATGAGTTTTGACATAGGAACCTATTAATTTAATTAAAATTAATCATATATTAAAGTTACGGGGTCAAGAGAGATCACGATCCTTAGATTACTGATTTATTAATCGATATTGTATTATACCTTTGGATTTTCTTTGACGAGTAATGGCCGAACGTGTTGTTGAAATAATTTGTACGTTGTTAAATTTTCTAGATCAGCATCAGAATATTGAATGTCGACGTCGGTGAGACCAAACGAAGCACACACTTCTTCAATGGTAGGCATTCCTACAAAGAATAATAGTAATACATAGTAACGGACACATTTTGGTGATATGAAAGGAGCATAAAAAATGAGTGAAACCTAAAACTAAATTACCCGAACCAGGATCAGATGATGCGGGCGTGGGCGGTGCAGGTGTACTGCGGCTTGTATTTTTTGATTTAGCACCACGACCCCGTTTACTGCTGGAAACGGCACTCAGAGCATAGTCGCTGTCGCCACCTTCAACGCCCTCCTCCCCACCGAACTCGCTCTCCTATAATTTAACATTACATGTTTACTAAAATATAATTCATAAATCATCTACACATATTTTAAATGTAAGTAGATTTTTCTACAATTATAATAAGCAAGCAAATATAAAAATAATGTAAAATATTAATAGAACAAATAGAAAAAAAAGATAAATTTTGCAAATAATACTAATAATAAAACGTTATGTATTATTAATTTCAAATGTATATAAAACACAGATCAATCGCTATTAAAATATGAAAAATTATGCATTGTGCAATCAATAAGATACGATAGATTACACATGATTATTGATATAAATATTTCTTAATCAATGTCACATGGTGGTCTCGCTTTATGCGATGGCCATTAATCCTTTGACTGCCAAGAGGCCATTTAATCGTATTTTGCTCCTTAACCAGAATTATTCGATACAACTGCTCGGCATCGTAAAATAATAAAAGTATGCAATAAATTTTGGAGGGTCTGTGTTGCGTATTGAAGAATTTACATCATATTGCTTCAGGGGTATATAACATTTTTTCAAATACATATTTAAAAAATACGTTTTTTAGGTCCACCAAAACTACATACCACACACTTTCTTTCCATTCAATCTGGTAATTTTCGTATAGCAATAGTCGATTCACAGTTTTCATTATTCGAATTAGACTCATTTTGTCATCAATTTTTAATTGCTTCTATAATGCTTGATTTACAGTGAAACTCCATTTTTATGTTTTTGAAAGGACATATAAAAAAAAACATAATTAGAGGGAAAACGTATATTCGGGGTTAGAAATGGGTTACTAAAATAAAATAGGATTGTAAAAATTGAACGCAAATAGTGGGAAAAGGTGAATTATAAACACATAAAAACAGGGTTTCACTGTACATTTATACTTGGATAAAAAAAAAATCACCAGTGTTTTCAGTGGTTTGCTCGCATCGGAGAGAATGTGTTCTTATCCGACGAGTGTAATTAGGTCAGCCTAATTGGTCGAGCCTTATTTGTACACTAAAATGTTTCCCCTCCCTAGACAGCCAGTTCATAACCACTGAATTGAACTCGATGACGGCAATTTACCCATCGCAGGTATAATTTCATTAAAAAAATGTGTCCCATCCAAAAAAAACATGTTTTGCTTCTGCATGTGTACTTTTGTGCCACTTTGGTAACAATGAACTCCTACAAACAATCACGACGGGGATGAATTATTTCTCGAAACAAATGGTACACTGTTTACTAATTATAAAACACATTTTACTATATTATTTTTTATGTCAGAATCGCAGAAATTCAGGCAAGCTCATCAAAAAAGTAATGGCGGCCAATGGGTTAAAACTAAAAATAAGAAAATGAGTAAAAACCTCTTCACTCTCATTCTTGCGTTTCTTTTTCTTCTTTCGTCCTTTTTTATCATCGTTGCGTGCCCTTCTTTTCTTGCCCTTTTTCTTCTTGCGAACATCTTCCGGTGAATAATCATCGTCCTCCTAAAACGATTCACGATGTAGAAAATTTATTTTTAAAAAGTAACTTTTTTTAGTCAGACAAATAAAACATTTGAACAAAAGTGCAATAATTGATACGTAACTGAAGAGGTTATCACATTCTCAAACAATATTCATATTAGAAAAATTAATTTATTGTTCAAAATTACTCATGGCATCTCAAAGAAATATATAGGTTATGTAACACTACCAAAAATTGATGCTCATTATCTCGAATATTTTTAAGAAATCAGAAATTAATAGAAAATTAGCCATATATAGCATGTTTAAATAAAAATCATAAAATAACAAAATACCTTAGGTTGTCCTTCGTCCGTATCGCCAGAATTATCTAACGGTCCGTCATCTTCGACTTCCTCTTCAGCTGTAAAAATAAGTACCTTTAATACACAATTATATTGATTCATCGATAAGAAATGCATTATATTCCGCTTTCGTTTCAATAATTAGTCACGATGATGAGGAAAAAGATAAATAAAAAAATATGACGAATGATGTAATTCATATGAGAATTAAAACTAGATTGTTTTGTAAAAATATATAGATATTTTCGTTAAAATTGCATTATTTTATTATTACAACAAAACTACATAATTGCAATTTTGTTACAATTTAATCTGTTCAAAATCTGTATACCTGGTTTATTTTTCAATTTTCTTTTCATGTTGTGCAATAAAAATCGGTTAAAAAAATTTAGTTGCAAAAGGGAAAGGCAGCCTACATGACCTTGAACAACAGACTAAACCCGATTAATGCCGCATCAATTATATAAAAGAGATTAAACGACAAACAAAATGCATAAGCATTATTAAATTATTTTTAAATATGTGCAAAGGTCACAATCTTGATCGACCACTTCGATAATTATTACGCAATTTATTGATTTATTTTATAAATGCGAATTATTTTATTTTAACTCAAAACACCGACGGGCGAAAGGACCGAAGATATATATTTGAATGATACGTGTCGTTGAATCGCTGACCTTTTGCATTTCTATTGAATTTTTTTGTGGTCTGCAAATCTCTTCATTCGCCAAGACAAAAACTTGCATCATAAAAAATTAGCAGCCACTCTACAATTACATATTTATAGTGAAGGAGAATAATGTAACAAATGGACGTAAAAAATAAATGATGATTGCACACACAGACAGGTTGAACTCCGCTAATTTCATTTTTTATTAAACGGCTTCACGATTATTTATATTCTGTGACCTGGTAGTATTTTAAATAGATATTTTGATTATCGAGTTTAAATGTATTAAACCCCCTTTTCCAATTTGAAAGTATTTAATATATTTTTTTTCATTTTAGTACCATTGAGTGAAACATGTGTTTCATTTCTCGAATATCATTAGCAATCATAATGGATTTAATATACACGGGGTCTATAATAATTAGAGTAGTTTCGCATTTATGAGGTTATACGAATTTAATTTTCAAAATAAACAAAAAAAAATAAATAAACAAAATGCGTTTTACGGAAATAATAATTTCGGTTCGAGCATTTTTTCATATGGCATCTTTCGATCTCGAAAATAGATTCGCTAAAACTAAAGCATGCTAGCATAGAAATGGAGGCATAACTGTACATTTCTTCTAATAAAAAAATAAGTCAAAACAAACGACTCAGGGGAACGCCGGCGATCCAGCGTCACCGGCCGAATACCTAATCGATGCTAAAACTAATTGCAACAGGCGGGAGGGAAGGCGAGGGGGAGGGCCGGCGCGGCGCGGGGCCGGCCGGCGTCGCGTCCCCGTGCGGGCGAGCGGGGGCCGGGGGCCCGCCGGTCCCCTCCCCCTCCCCCCGCTGGTCGGCGCGAGGGGCCGGGGTGCCGAGGGTGGAGGGTGCAGGGAGGGTGTAGACGAGGGCGCAGACTCACCCGCGACAGATCCGTCCATCTCGCCCTCCGAAGCCATGTGGGGCGGCGGGCGCGGGCTACAGGCGCGGCCGGGACAGGTCGGTGCCGCCACCGCTCGCGCCGCCACGCTACTCAGGCTGGCCAACCCGCGTCACCGCGCTTACCAACTTCACTCTGTTTTGCATCAACATCTTTTAATTGGGTCTCATAAATGTTTCCCGGCGTTTAAAATGCGACGACAATACGTGCAATACGCTATTTACAATAAATTCGATCAAATTTAAAACAAATTTTGAAGATTACTCGAATAAAACGACCGATTGATTCGATTAAATTACGACAGATATTATATTATCGATATCGAATAATCCGCATTGATATAATTAAGCTAATTTGATCTATTAAACCGCCGCAGAAATCTTTTATTTCGCTTAGTAATTTCACCGTCAGATGATTGCGGAAATGGCTGTAAATTTCGAGTTTAAGACTGCCGCGCCATTTTCGAGGAAACGTCAGTGATCGAAGCGTTTCGGGGCGCGGTTACCCGATGGGACGTCGTTCTCTCTACACGATTTCTACGCGAATCGATCGTAGAAATACGAAATAATGAATTCCTTAGTGGCAGATTACGGAACCTCCTCCGGAGAATCGGACGACGACGCGTCTTCTGATGACTGTTCTCCCGACCCCAAGTTTGTTATTTATACATTCTTTCGGCAATATGTATAATAAAAATGAATTGTTATTGAAAATATTATCGAATTCGTATACATCTATGTTAGTATTAGACCACAAACAAATTTAACCTCATTGACATCGTAAACCATTGTGTATTTCCCCCGCTAATGCAATGGCAATCGTTCCACTCCCAAAATATGTGAAATATTTTATTTGGTATTCTTTTCCTAATGTTAAATTTTTAAACAGGCAAGAACAAGAAACCTTTACTAAGTTACCGAAGCCCGACTTTCTAACGTCGAGCTCCGAAAACTCCGTGTTCAAAAATCCATTCGTCGAAGCGGAAAATGCGAAGAAGGCCATATTAGAAAAACACGTTAAAATGGTACAGGTTAAATTATATATATATGAGCTGATTTAATAAAAAAATTAGATCGCTGTTATAGCACATTATTATTAATCCCAAATTAACAAACCTCTTTTATTATACTATCGTGAAGTACATAGGCTTTCAATGCTTAGGTTCCCACCAAAGACAAGGTACAAATGATAAACGGAAAAAAAATATGCTGGAATTATAGAAAAGGACGCTGTCGATTCGGACACAATTGCACCTTCGCCCACGACACAGATCTACATCGAACTAAAGACGACGAAAGGGCTAATAATCAGGTATTTTATTGAATTTATTTAATTAGGCAATCGTGCGCTGTAACTACCGATGAGTTTTATTACAGATTCAACCACCTGCGATATCAGAAAATCTCGGAAATCAATGTGAACAAGTATCAGACCTTCAGGACGATCAAAATCGACACCTCATTGCAAAAAAAAAGAGACCGGGCCTCAGTAACAACATTGTACCTAGTAAAAAAGTCATGAAAATGTATAAACAAAGTAAAATGAACGACACGAAATAATTTTATATGCAAATAATTAATAACTTCTATTTTATCCTATAATTTAGATGCATTAATAATGGCAGCGACAGTTTAATCAAACTGTCTCGATTTAATGTTATTATGCCTCTTAGTACGATTTGCTAGGTGGTTTTATCCCATTATTTTAAATGTATTTGTACGTAAAAACCAACTTTGTGTTCAAATGTGTATTATCGTAAAACTATTAAGTTTATATACCGCATATATATATAAACAGATTTAATGTTATTTGTGAAATGTCAATCGTGACAATTATAGCAGGGTAGATCACACTCCTCAAGGTCAATGTACTTTCATTGCAATAGATATGTTTATGCACATTTTTTCACATATAGCTCTAGTAAAATTTCATAAAACATCTCCTGAATAAGGTCTTGGGTAATGTGATCAGCGCTGAAATATGAAATAAAATGAATTTATTTCATATATCAATGTATTGATAGGCTAAATAAGACTTATAATTTAAATAAAAATTGATAAATACATCATTGTTTTTATTACTGACCCAACACAGAAAATACTTTCTCAGAAACAACTATTAATTGGTCTATCGAGGTGCAAAAGATTAAATGTCATTAGTCGATAAGATGATTGTTTAGTACTTTAACTTTTGTGGCCTATGATTAAATTCTTCCACTTGCTCCTATCCAGGGCGATGATCTCGAAATTCCTCTAAAAAGACTTAAGTCAAGCTCTACACAAACCACGTATGTAAGGACGGGCCTGAATGTTAGGCTTTGACAAAACATGAGTGACAACTGGATATCCTGGAGAGGAGAATTCTGCGATTTGGAGCCATATTCGACGACAGGGAATGGCGTGTCCGAAACAACGAGGAGCTGTACCGACTATACAAAGATAAACTGGTCAGTGTGGCCAGACTCCGGTGGGCCGGTCGCGTGTCAAGGATGCGGGACTGTCGGCCGCCGAGAAGGCTTATGGTTAACAAGCCTTCCTGTCCCCAGAGGAAAAGAAGACTAAGGCTGGAGTAGTTGGACACTGCATCACTAAAACTTACTGGAAGATGGAGCGACGTAACAGCAGACTAGATAAAATGGAGAAGGGTGTTGGATGAAGCCAGGGCTCTACAATAGGGCTGTTGTGCCTAACAAAATCACAAAAAATCTCATCTTGATTACAGGAGTATAAACAATAGAGCTTTAGCTATTGTTAACCTGTGAAAAGAATGGCAAGAAATCCATTGTGAGAGTCGATGGAAAGCATACTTACCACTCCAGACTGACGACTGCTAAACTGAAAAAGCGGTAGTAAGTACATGCATCATACGGCTCGCTAAAGAGAACCATCTACTGTACTAGGGATAAGCTATTGTTATATTAAATACAGGTTTATAAATTGTCAATTTTGTACTGCCTGAGAATGACGTTATAAATAACAAAATGGCCCTTGGCGAAAAGTAGGTTTCTTTTAATTTATTTAACCCTTTAGATCAGGGGTGAGCAACCCACGGCCCGCGGGCCGCATGCGGCCCGCCTAGCTTTCTCGTGCAGCCCGCCAATGATTTTACATTTTGACTTTTAGAAATTCCTACAGTGTCCTGCAGACTAATTTCATGGTGTTCCTTGGTAGATGATGAAAGCGATATTTTTGAAAGGAATCTTTGT